>CM046366.1:59417-91758 GCA_025413025.1 Ficus hispida
TAGATTATCTATCTCGTAAAAGCTTAAGTTGTTTTATTCTAACACATACTATGTTATAACAATGTTAAGTGTGTGATTAAGTTTAGGGCTTTTAGCATAATTAATTGTGAATTATTAGTATTGTGTCAGTTTTGGTTCCTAACTTTTTGTTATGACTAAATAATTCCTCAACTTTTATTTTTTATTTCATTTAGCTCAGGGATCGGTAGAGACCAAAAAAAAATCACTTCAATTTAAGTCCACCCTTTGATAAAATGTGTAGTGTTAAAAGTTTGGTGAATCTGAAATCCTTTTTTTTTTTTTTTTTGAAACACCGTTATAGGAGGATCACATGAAGGACTTTTAAACAATGACATATATATATATATATATATATATATATATATCTATACAATATTATAGAAAGCACAATAAGTGTTACTATGCATCCGTACTTCATCCAAATAATTCGTTTTAGATGAAAATTTTTTGTATTATTTTTTAGTCCTTCGGGTTTTTTTCCCCTCATTTTAGTCCTTTTTTTAATTTTCTTTTCGGATAATTTTTTAATTTTAGTCCTTTTTTATTTTCTTTCGAATCATTTTTTTTTTCATTTTAGTCGGTTTTTTTATTTTCTTTTTGGACATTTTTTTTTTCCGTTTTGGTCACCTTTTTTACTTATGGATTTATTATTTTATCATCCGTTTTTTTCCCGGATCATTTCTTTTTTTCATTTTAATCCTTTTTTTCGTTTTTTTGAGCCCAACTCTTTTTTTTTTTTTTTTTTTTCATTTTTAGTCATTTTTCATGTTGATAATTTATTTTATTTTAATTAGTCCTTTTATTTTTTGTGCCTTTTTTTTTTGGATCTTTTTATGTATATATTTTTTTTACTTATTATTTTAATTTTTTCCTACTTAAATAAATTTTCTCAAATTTATTCCACATGTACATAGCACATGTTTTACACCAGTACAAATTAATGTTTGCAGATCAGGGTAGAGGGGCTTACCCTGTGAGAGTTTATGTAACAAAAGTCGCTTCTATTTTCTATTGGGTAGCAAGACCAGTAGTCGTATCTCTCATCATTAGGAACCGCGGATTTTCCGAAAGCATCAACTCCATCAAGGGACAAGCACAATCTCCAGTCTAGAACTACGGGAACGTCAGTCATATCATGGAAAGCAGAAAGATTTGTGACACTTTCTGAGAACCAAGTTTCATTGACGAGGAAAGCGTATCCGCAGACTGCTTCTATTTCTGATCCCTCACGTCCTATGTCGAGAAAACTGGTGTTAAAATCCTGCAAATTCAAAGGGATTGAGGTCTGGCAGCAATCTGTACCATCACATGAGCCCTGGTTTACTCCAACGTCATTAGCGTTACAAACGGACGAGCACCCAGCAACAATAGCAGCAAGCATTCCACATCCCACCGCAGCGAATACGTTTGCGTGAGAGAACACGAAAGGGCTTCCTTCTAAGTTGGGCTTATAATAATTTTGCGGTGTTTTCCTGTCGCTGCAGTTCCAAAAACTAATTGGAAATTCCGCTTCGAGTGTACGGTCATCTAGGCTAATTCGGCTCGCCTCCAGATTGATACGTTTCAAGACTGGAATTGGGTTACTTCAGTTGTTTCTTTTAGTGCAAACAACTTCAAACCATTCGTTGATGTAACATCCCGTTCCGGTTCCGAAAGGAAACGGAATGCTGATGTCTCCGCAATACTCTTTGACAGTTTTCCTTCACCATCGGTGTTACCGATACTGCGGTAATGATAGAGCATGAGAAGAGAAAAATGTGAATAACAAGTTGGAGAACCATGTCTCCCTTTCCTTCTCTCTCTGTTTTCGCTCTGTTTCTATGCTCTGCCGTTTTTTTTTTTTTTTTTTCCCTCTCCGACAATTTAACTTTACAATGTATAGGGTTCGCACAGCCAGCCAAAACCAAATGAAATTAAATTAAATTAAATAGCAGAAAAATATATATTCTCCGTAAATTTATGGGATTATAGTTATTTCCTGCCAGCAGCCGAACTTGACCACAAACGTGTAGTATTGAATCTCGATTAATGTAAATTTAAATAATTCTCCGTATATGATACTGTTTTTTTTTTAATTTAATTTTTGGCTTCTACGATGTCTGCTGTACTAAAGTTTAATGTTTCAAAAAATTTTCAGATAATCCCCAAAAAAAAAAAAAAAATCATATGCTTTTACTTTTGTGATGCGCGGAGGAGATCGCCGGCGAATCTCCTCCAGCGCCTTTGTTGTTTCACGAAGGTGATCGCGGATGAGACCTCCTCCACGATTCAAGAGATATGGATTCATAAATCAATTATTTACTAAAATCAATCAAAGATTTACAATGTCATTTTTTAGAAAAAAGAACATCTTTTTAACTAAAAATAGAAAAATGGGAATTAATATTTATTGTTGTAGGTTTTGAAAGTGTCATCCAGCGCAACATCTCTCTCTCTCTCACTTCATAAATAATAATTACAACTAGCAGGTCAAATGCTAAAAAGCTTCATAAAAAAGTCATAACTTAACACACACATAATTATTAGAGTTGTTGAATCATAGTAGCTTCTTGTCCCACACATGAGAGTACAAATTTTCAGGTGCTTAAGTTGTCGAAATAAAGGAGAAATAAAAACATTATTCTGGAAAATCAACACACATTCAATAGTCCATGATTCACTCTGGCTGATTTATACACACACATAGAGATAGATATAGAGACACACAGTACTGAAAGAAAAACAGGCACAAAGAAACCTTACCCGCATATGGACTTCATCGCGATCAAGGTATACTTACGGGAGTACAAAAGATGACGAACCGGTAAGGTCGTCTAATGAAGGTATCGATGTCCCCTTTTCTCCCTCCTCAACAGGTTGTTCGTCGTGGGCATCCGAAGCCTTAATTTCGACTTTCGAATATCTTCCAACACAGCTGCAACTTCTTTCATTGCCGGTCGTTTCTTTGCATTCGAATTCAAGCATCGTTTGGCAAGTTTCGCAAATGCTATGATTGAGGCTTTATTTCCCTCCTTCTTCACTCTGGCATCAACAATATTGAACAACTTATTCTTCTCAATGGCTTGCATGAAAAATGTTGCCAGACTTCTACCTTGTTTTGACCTCTGGATGGAAAGTAGTTTTTGTCCGATCAAAAGCTCAACAAGAACCACTCCGAAGCCATACACGTCACTCATCTTTGTAGATTGACTTGACTCTTCTGGATCCAAGCTACCAAATGTGCCGTGTCCTGCGGTTGTCAAATCTGTCTGCTCATCAGTGGCATCTGATCTCGATGTTCCAATGTCTGCAGACCTGAGGGCCATGTACCGCGGTTGTAAAGTCTGTTTCATCATCAACGGCTACTGATCTTGATGCTCCAGTATCTGCGAGATCAAATGTGCCTTGTACTGCATTGTCAAATCTGTTTGATCATCAGTGGGAACTGATCTTGATGCTCCAATATCTGCAAGACCAGACGAGTCATGTACTGCGGTTGTCAAATCTGTTTCATCATCAACTCAACTGATTTTGATGTTCCAGTATCTGCGAGATCAAATATGCCTTGTCCTGCGATTGTCAAATCTCTCTGATCATCAATGGCTACTGATTTGAAGTCCCAATATCTGCAAGTTTTGCTCTGTATTACCATCTAGAAGGATATTCTTAGACGAATGTCCCGACGGTAAGTTGACAACGTAGCTGACGAGTGTAAGTGCGTAAGAGCTCCAGCTATTTCTGTTGCAATTCGTAAGCGTATTTCCCATGTAAGTGGAAACTCCTCTTGCTCGTCGTAAATATACTGATATAGAGTTCCATTAGGTACATCCTCATAAACCAGAAGAGGATCTTCTGTTTTTAAGCAGAAACCTAATAGTTTAACCACATTTCTGTGGTTAACTTTAGAAAGATTAACAACCTCATTGATGAATTCTTCGACTCTACTCTCGTCCACGATTTTAGATTTCTTTACGGCAACAATATTCCCATCTCTCAACATTCCTTTGTAAACTGTGTCTTGCCCTCCTTGGCCAAGAACTCTGTCGATTTTAAAATTATCAGTTGCTTTCTCAAGCTCTTCCGGTTCAAACTGCTTCGTCTCCTCAACATCAGCTCACCTGAGTAAATTGTCGTTCTAAAAATTTACCACCATTTCGTTTGAATAACTTTTTCTTGCGCATCTTATTACTCATATTTTTTGCAACTCCGGCCGATTCCCTTGATACGAACATTGCTGCAACTGCACTGACAATACCTGCATAAATTAGATACAGATGAATTAATGAAAAGTATAACTTTTTGTCAAGTAGGTTACATGAGCATTATTATTTGCTTACATAAATCAAAACAATCTATGCGTGCCCCAGTTGGAATGAAAATGGGAATACCAATGTCAAGTATAAATTTTATAAATTCTTTCAAATCGGAGTCACTTTTTCACCTTGCCCCGTGAATATGGAAAAGAGGTCTACGCATCCTGAACTTTAGAATGTAGCCGATAATTCGGTCCTTCAATTCATTAGCTCAAATTTCAGAAGCTGCATAGACCTTTTTCATGTTATGGTGGAGGCTAGGTGAAACCCTCTTTATATTCGGATTGGTAATCCTCCTACAATCCACTAACTCTAGACATGATCTTAAGCCAACCTTTCATTCCCTTATTTTTCAAAGTTCTAACCGACCATGCACTAACGAATGTTTACTTAATTAATCTCATAGAATACAATTGCGATGGGTTTGAAAGGAAAGAAAAAAAAGTGACAATGATTATTGATTCTCTTTAATTTAAATGTTACTTATTCATTAAAAAAATAGATTTGAATTGCTCCATTCCATTTTAATGTTATTAAGCTTAGAAATAGAAATGATATCAATTTAATAACTAAAATATCCTCACGCGGTCACACCTGGTTAAATAATCATTGACTTGATAAAACATGTAAGAAAATTTAGTCCTTATTCTAATTAACTGAAAAATATTACCAAGGGTCACTATTTCGTAAGTAAACAAACGAATACTTAAGAAAGAGAAACAAATTAATTTTACTTTTCATCATTGAACTTTTTTAATTTTGGCCTTTGAACTGCAAAATATGTTATGAAATGCACCCTAAATTGTTCCATTTTGGCCTTGTTTCTTGTTTGGCTCTTCAGTCTCCCAAAAAAAAAAAAAACAAAAACAAATCAAAAGGAGAAAAAAAAAACTGTGCTCCGTCTCTACATGAGCTCGTTGGCTAGAGAAGCATGTGGAGTTAAAATGAGACAACAATGTGAAGCTCACATGGTCGATATCGTTGAGTTTTTATCGATTTTTGTGACAAAATGACCAAACATGGGACAAGGAGCATAGTCTAAGGGTGCAATGTGTAACATTTTGAAGTTTGGGGGTCAAACTGAGAGAGATATTATATGTCGGGAGCAAAGATGAAATTAGCACTCTTATTTTATTTTCCATAACTACTACGCATACCCTAATTCCCGGACACATCTCTCTTCGTTCATTTTTCGATGACTATCAAAAATGGCCTAAAAGAACTCTTGAGAGTAGAAAATCCTTTCAAGTTCTGTGTTATAATGAAGGAACCGACCGAACATATGCACGCACAAAAACATTTATAATACCAAAGGTACATCAAGGCAGATACATATTCATGTATTGTCACAAAGAAAAATATTTATGGGTTGCTTTAATTTGCAAGAAAAATTCACATCTAGAAATCTTAATTCGAACAAGTGATTTATGTCAATATTAAAAAAGTGACTATTAGACTGAAATTAATTAAAATGACATTCTCTAGTTAATTTTTATTTCCAATTAAAACGAGAAAATACCAACTATCACAGGCAATTGAGATTTTAATGAGAACATATAATTTTCTTGACAATCAACCCCCTAAACTAAGTTTTGAAACTGTCAATCCTTTTTGCTCGCATTCATCAACATTGTTTTGCACGTGATAGCTCAAGTTTGCGTTTAATTCACTGGTTGAAGATGGAATTTTTAAATTAGAGTTGATTAATTTTTCAAAAACTAGTTATAAATTTTGTTGATTTTTCAGAAAAAGATAAAAACTGATATGAAAAAGTACAGTTTAGTTAGAGTTAAACTTAAACGCCAAACAAAGCTCAAGATTGGCATTACTGGTCATTTTAATTTAATTTTTATACAAATTTATTTGAAAACTTAAACCCAATTTAATTGTAACTCAAACTTAAACTTAAACTTTATAATGAATTTTTATTGAAATTAATCAAACATAACCAGCAATGACCTTCTTGAGCTATATCACATGCAAATGACATGAAAAAAATCATTCAAAATTTAACAAACATTAGTAAAAAGGATTGAAGATATTAAAAATTATAAGTTCAAGAGTTGATTGTTAAGAAAAATAATTAAATATTAAATTATGTCTATACAAACTAGCCTTTTAATTTAGAGCATCAAAAAGCATACCTAAAGGGACCGCCAAATTTTTGTACTTTGGCTTGCATTTGAAGCTCCCAACAGTGTTCTTACATTTGGCGTACTCTCCACATGGTCGCTTATTGAAACCTCTAGCTTGACATTCATCAATATCTGAAATATTGCGAAGAAATTAAATTAGTTTGTTTTCTTTAGAAAAACTAATGAATAATTGACATAACTTGCTTATAACGTGAATAAGGTTTTTTTTTTTTTTTTTTTGGGGGTAGTGTTTCATCATAGGAAAATACAGGAATAGTAAGTTGGTAAGACCTAATGGACAGTTAAATCAAATATTGTCTAGACAAAGCAATATTACCCGTTTTTATTTAGTCAGTATAATTCGCATAAATATAGAAAAACTACAAAAATATATAATTGAGAAAAACGGTAGGAGCAAAACGTTATCTTCAATGCCTATGAAACCACTTGAAAATTGTAAAATTTTGCATAGAAGTGATTATCTTTGTAAATTTTAAGTTTTTACATGATGGGTATACAACTGCCTCCGTTCAATTTCAAAAAATCAATGGTCAGTTTTTTTGTTATAGTAACCAAACTATTAAGTAAAGTTATCATTTTGTATATAGTTACCTTTGTTAAATTAGATTAGCTTAATTATAATTTTTTTTTTTGTTATTGATCTTTATCTTTTAGGGTAACATAGTCTTTTTCTTATTTGTCTGCTAGTCTACATAAACCTTCTTTTTGACGTATTTTCAATGAATAATTCAACAAGAAAGCTTAGCTTTCTTTTGCTCCCCAATTTAGTTTTTGGAATTCAGAACCTTTTTTAGTAGTTTGAATTTATTTATATCGATTTTTAAATTAGGAAATTCTTGATTTTAGAATATTTTTTAATTTTAAGTAACTTATCTAATTTTTTAGATTTAAGCATATTATCGAACCACATTAAATCTTTGTATTATTGGGTTTATTTTAATTTTGGCCCCTTATACGTGTTGGCTCACTTTATAACTCTCTAAAACTTAAAATGTCACATCATTGGCAATCAAGTTTATAAAATATTTCACTATTAACACCTTTATGACATAAACCTTGAAAATGACTCAATTAACCCAATAATACAAATGGGTGGATGGAGGATAATTTCGTTAAATGAATGTTGGGTAGTTGATTGGACAAGTGAACTGAACTTGATCCATATTATCTAACAGATCCAAAATTTTAGTTTTTATATGTTGAATCACTTGGATAACATAAATCGGATTCAATTCACCCGTCCAATCGACCACCTAACATTTATTTAATCAAATTACCTCATATTCATGCTTCATTCCATCATTTTTTTTACTGTTTCTATCAGAGTGATTAATAGTAAAACATCTTATAAGCTCAAGTGTCACTAATATGATTTGTTAAGACTTGAGGATAAAGTGAGACAACATATTTCTTTAGAGACTAAAATTGGAATTAGCCCATTTATTTTTCTTTTTTATTATTTTTTCTTCTTTAATTTTTGTCATGATATTCACTACAATCAAATATTTAAAAAAAGGACAGATATTACGCAATGATTTTTTAAAAAAATCGTCATGAAATTTTGTAAAAAACACGAATGAAGATTTTTTTTTTTTTTTCCGAAATCCGTCATGAAAAGCAGACTTAGGAGGAGTTTGGCTCTCTAGTTTAACTCAAGTTAAACTATACTTTTTTATATCTTTTTCTGAAAAAAGATTTTTGTCTTTTCTGAAAAAGTCAACAAAAATTACTATTTAAACTTAAAAATTTCAACTCAACTCAAACTCAAGTCATTTACGAAACACCCTCTTAGTACATACAAGCTGTTTGTAGATCAGGGTAGAGGGGCTTTACCAACGCAACCGCCGGGAAGATAAGGATTTCCTTCGAAGCCACCATTGCAATAACACGCAAGCTGTCCTGATTCAGTGAAGAGTGAAGAAAAAGAAGTGTCGGAGCTCTTGTTGCAATATCCAGTTCCTGTGCTCTTTCTTTTGCCGCTTTTGAGAGAAAAAGACTCTACAGATTTTCCTACACCTTCATGTTTGGAAGCGTCCAATCCCCAATTTAGCGCTACCGTAACGTCGGTCATCTTCAACAAAGCGAAAATATTTGTGACATTTTGTGAAAACCAAGTTTCCTTGACGATGAAAGCGTATCTGCAATCTGTTTCACTGCTCTGATAACTACTTGTGGTGATGTCGAAACTGGGATTGAAGGCCTGCAGTTTCGAGGGGATCGAGGTCTTGCAGCAACCCACGCCGTTACATCGAGTGTTTACCGAAACGTTAGCACAAACGGACGAACAACTCGCAACAATTGGCTCATCTGGTTTTGAGCTAATTATCGATGCAAGCCCTCCGCAGCCTACCGCGATGAATTTGTTCTTGTTTTCGGAGATGGCGAAAGGGCTTCCTTTGAAGCTGAGGTTTTGTTGTGGTGTTTTCTCGTCACCGCAGTTCCAAAAGGTGATTGGGAATTGCACGTCAAGTGTTCCGTCGTAGATATCAATTCTGTTCACCTTGAGATTGATACGTTTCAAGACTGCAGTCGGGTTAGTACTGCTGGTGCAGACAACTTCAAACCATTCGTCGACGAAACAACCTTTTCCGATCCCGAAAGGATATGGAATGATGATGTTTCCGCAAAGCGACTGACAGTTTTTCTTCGCCGTTGGTGCTTTGGATGCTGTTGCAGTGATGAGGCATGAGAGTAGAAGAATGGGGATAAAAAGTTGGCGGACCATTTTTCTTGTTTTCCTTCTTCCTTTATTTTCGCTCTGTTTTTATGCTCCGCAGCTTAGCATTGCAAACTCTATGTTTGGTCCCACACAAGGAGATAAATTTAACAGAGCCCAATAGCATGGCTAAGGGAAAAAGTTGGTGAAAAAAAGGTGGGATTTAAATTCTCTGTCTAATTTTTTATGTCTCAAATGATGTTTAATACGTAATATTACGTCAAATCATTTAAAAAATATGTAAAATATTTTATAACTGATTTTTGGTATCTTAAAAACTGACTTCATTCAATGGTATGTGAAAATATTGATTAAACATCAATTAAGATACTAAGATTAGATAGAGAATATATGTTAAAAAAGGTGAGGTTTTGGATGATAATTTTACGTGTGAACTCATTTATCCATGTGGACTCACGGTCTTAAATAAAGTGAGAAAATTCGGATATACATGCGGGGATTAAAAAAATATTAATCCGGCTACTAGTGCAGTAAGTCTTTGCTCTTTTGCTGTCGGCCATTATCAAGGTCTTCAATAGCAGACATGGAAGAACAAAAGGTCTTCAATAACAGACATGGAAGAACCAAGTCTCAAAATCCTCACTTTTTCCTTTGCTTTCTTTGTCTCTATGTTGAAACATTGTGTCAACAGTAATCTTAAACAACCAGATATTATAGTTGAAGAAACGTATATACATATGATCGTCATATACATATAAATATATTTATATATGCTAAAGTATCACAGACAAAATGATAATCATTTTATATCATTTGGTACATAAATAACTAATTTAGCAAGTTTTTCTTTTTTCCTTTTCGAGAGGAAATTATGGAGCAAGTTTTTGAAATTTAACATCCTTACAGATAAATCAGGGAAAAAAAAAAAAAAACCCAAAATTCAAAACCGAACTGAAAATAAAATAAAAATTAAATCAATAATTCACAGCAACACTGTCATAAAACCTTATACATACTCATTAAAGAGCTAAAATGGAAATTCCAAATAGAAAAATCAGAATTTCCAAAGTAAACTTTCTGAATAAAATTTGCCATCCTTGTCATGTTACATTACTGAAGCACTCTGGAATAGGAGGAGGAAGAGGAATGTGAGAGAATACTTGTCGGGTTTTTTATTTATTTATTTTTTTTAAATGAGGATTTGATGGTTTTGCCAACAACAAAGTTAAAGTGGAAAGAGAAAAAGCAGGAGAATAGGAAAGAGAGAGAAAAACCTTGGTGACTTGTAAATGTAAAAATAAATTAGGTCATTTTAGTATAATATTTTATTATTAAATTAAAAGTGACGCAATGTCATCTGGGGCTAATTTAAGTGATTCGATGTGTGAGTATGTGAGCATGTGAATGTATAATTAGAGTTTAAATTCTGAGGGTGTTTGGTGTTTGAGTTTGAGTTAAGATTTTTAAGGGTTTGTTTGACTCGTTAACTTAAATTTAAATTTTTCAACTCAATTTTTGTCTTTTTCTAAAATTTTTTTTGTCTTTTCTGAAAAAGTCAACAAAAATTACTATTTAAAGTTTCAATAGTAATTTTTGTTGACTTTATCAGAAAAGGTAAAAAAAATTTTCAGAAAAAGATAAAAATTGAGTTGAAAAATTTGAGTTGAAATAGGTGAACCAAACTCACCCTGAATATTTAATTTTTCAATATTAATAGAATAAAATAAAAAACGTTGCGGTGGTGTGTGGGATGGATGTGTAATCTTTTAGGGTTAGTTTGGTTCACCCATCCAAATTCAAAATTTTTAACTTAATTTTTGTATTTTTCTGAAAATTTTTTTATCTTTTCTGAAAAAGTCAACAAAAATTACTATTAAAACTTAAAAATCTTAACTCAAACTCAAACACCAAACATCTTCTTAGTGGAAAATCGAGTTAATATTTTACATTATTGCCAAGCATCGTGAATAGTAAGTCTCCGAAAAGGACGTATAAGTGCAGAATTCTTTGTCCTTTGGCTGCTTTAGGTGCATTATCAATGTCTTCATTAATGGACATAGAAAATAATATAAAAAATAGTGACAAAATGGACATAGAAGCACGAAGTCTTCAAATTCTCACTTCGTCCTTTGCTTTCTTTCTTTTTTTTTTTTTAATACTCTTTTGTCCTTTCTTTATTTGTCTTTTTGTTGGAACCATGTATAAAAAATATTTATATAACATACTTTTAAAAAAAAAAAAAAAAGAAGGGTGTGCATCAAATCTTTTCATCATCAACCTTAAATACGAATCTTATCCCATGCAACCATCAGCATGCAACCATCAGCAGCAGATGTAATTGGTACGTCATATTTGCAATAGAGATATGATATTCACTTACATCAGTTGGGTACATAAATAACTATTTGCATCAGTAGGCACATAAATAACTATTTTATAAAAGTTTTGTTTTTCCTCTTCGTGGGGGAAACTATTGAGCTTCCATACAGTTAAATTAGAAAAAAAAAAAATCAAAACCGAAGAGAAAATAAAAACAAATCCAACAAAAAAAAAAATCTTAACCCCCATATATAGAAACTACTTAAAGAACCGAAATGGAATTTCCAAAAAGAAAAAGCAGAATTTCAAGAAATAAGAATATTACAGATCATCATGATGAATATTAAAAAATAAATTATAGAAAAATAGAAAACATAGGAAATTTATAAAGGCTCACTGGAATCTTTTGGGCTGCCTCTTCTCTTAATGTTGGGGGTTTCAATATTTTTAAAAAATTACAAGCAAAGCTCTCACCTAATGAATGCAGAAATTACACAGTAAGTTTTCCGAAGGGGAAAAATAACATTTACATACAAGTCCCACCACTTTGGATACTTACAATAAATTCAAAATGGAAAAGATAAAAACTAATAATTATCTGTTGCTGGCTGTTTAAATTTCATCCGTGTTCTCCTGAGAATTTTAATCCTCCTTTTGTTAAGATTAAGACAGCGAGAAGCGGAAAGAGTAAAAGAAGGTGAGTAAGAAAGTGAGAAGAGAGGGTGAAAAAAAAAAAGAAAGTGAAAGTAAATGTAAAAGTAAAACAGGCATGTCAGTATAATAATTTGTCAAATTAAAAATGTTGCGAAGGCATATAAGATAGAATGCCATTTTGAATATCATACTAATTTGTAGTAAAAGTTTTGATTAGAATTGACTATCCTAGCAGAATTATTAATGCACATGTCTCATGCAGCTGGGTGTAACCAAACCATTTAAAGCATTATTTATGATCATCGAGAAACAATCTCTTTCACAGATGATATTTTGGAAGCTAGATCCATTGTGAATAAATCACTAATGTCTCGCTTTAGCCACACAAAAAAGACAAAAACAAAAACCAAAACCAAAACAAAAGAAAAAACCAAAAACAAAGTCTCACCACTGACTAGAAGACAGGGAAATTACCACTTTTTTCACTCAAACATGAGTAAAGAAACCATTCTCATCCTTGACAAACCACAACTAAGAAACCAACATTGTAAATTACACACTCAAACATGAGTAAAGAAACCATTCTCATCCTTGACAAACCACAACTAAGAAACCAACATTGTAAATTACAATCACATTCTTAAAACTGCTAGATTATATCAAATGTAGCCTAAAATCACATACAAATTTTCAAATCCAAAATCAATTTTTGTTCACCATACTCTAAAACGTAAATCTCATATATCCGTTTCCAATTCCACCTAAATATTTTTTGCATCGTGAAAAGTATCAAAAAGAGGACGTACCAGTGCATTAAAAAAAGACTAATTTGGTCCTTTTGTGTCATAAAAAAAAGTCTTTGTTCTTTTGTTGTCACCCATTATCAAAGTATTTAATTATATATATTTTTTATTTTGGTAATGCATGTCAAATCTTTTTTTCGTTGGAAGTCATCAAAGTGTAATTCAAATAATAAGCTTAAATAAATATATACGCTCGGATGCGAAGGAAAACAAAATGTAGGAATTAGACAATGCTTTAATAAAACGACACAATTAAGGTGAAGCATAGTACAATCATTTATTATAGGGTGAAGAAATGTATGTACTCCACCTATAAAATTAAAATTCATTATCCGTTGTAAATAAAACAAACTACTTAAGGCAAAATCTTTTATACGACAGTCTTACGGTCCGACACATGTAACATCACTAATACCTTATAAGACTAACTTTAATGTTGATATTTGTCACTTGTAATAAAAGTTTCAGACTATAACATATTAGACAAAAAGATTCATAACATTGTATATAGATCTATTAGTAATTATATGAACCTGAAAAAAAATAATGCATATGTTAGATCTGTATGATTGTCGGACAGGAAACTCAACCTAATCTTAACCAATCCATCAATAGCATATATAATCATCATATTTATAAATATGTCACAGAGAAATGATCATATTTTCACTACGGTCATAAATCACTAATTTGATAAGTTTTAGATCCGTTACGAAATATTATGGAAATGGTTGTGTTTTAGATAGAAATATAAATGAGAATATTTTGAATAAGATTTTGAGATATGTTTTGAAATTGTATTTGATTATGTTTCTAGAAAAATTCGTTTGAGTACAAGAAAAAAAAATGTGTTCGGATATGTTTCTAAAACTCTTTGCTGGGCGTGTACGCATAAGAAACGAAAATGGAAATAGGAAAACAACATCATTCCTTAACAGAGAATAAAAACGATATATATATATGTTTTTTATTTTGTGCAAAAAAAAATGCTGTTTTAGAATCATTTTTAAAGTATATTTATTCAAAATTGTGAGATTCCTTTCTAAAACGTTTCTAAAACAGTGTCAAACGAAACCTTTGTTTTTCCTTGTTGAAGGAAAATTATTGAGTAATTAGTTTAAACTTTAAACCATCCATATAGTTAAATCAGAAACCCAAAATCCAAAATCAAAAGGTAAAGAAGAAATAAAAGCAACAATTTGCAGACGTAAACCTCACACAAACTAATTAAAGCTGAGAGCAGAAACAAAATTTCCAAATAGAAAAAGTAGAATTTCAAAAACAGACTTTCCAAAAAAAAAAAAAAAAAATTCCCACCGTTGCAATGCCGCTGTACCGGAGGGCTTGGAAAAGGAAGAAGAGAATAATGAGAGAGAAGATTCTGGGTTTTTTCCCCCCCTTTATGGATGAAGATTTGATGGTTTTTACCGTGGAAAGGTCTAGGAGGGGAATATAATTTGTTATATTAAAAATGATGACCGGTGAGGTGGCGTATGATGTAGAATAAATGCCATGTAGGCTTATAATAAAAAGTTAAACTTATAGTTAATATCTATAATTAGCATTATTTTTTGGTATACATAACAAGCATACACACATTATTATTAATGCAAACATCTTACTCAGGACGTAATCAAACCATTTAAAGCATTTTCCACCAATAAACAAGGCACTATCACTGGTAAACAATTTCGTTTGACAAAAATTTTTGTCTCGATCCTTAAATCGTAAAGGAAGGGAAGAAATGATACGAATCATCCACCTTAAATACGAATCTTATCCAATGCAACCATCAGCAGCGTATATAATCGGTACGTCATATTTGCAACAGAAAAATGACAAGGAGTCAACACCAGTGGGAACATAAATACCTAATTTAGAAAAGTTGTGTTTCCGGGAAGCTATTGAGCAAGTTTAAACTTTAACATCCATACACATAAATTAGAAACAAAATTCAAAAGCGAAAGGGAAAAAAAAAAAAAAAATCAACAGTTTACAGAAAAACACAGGGTAAAACCTCATAGAAACCATTTAAAGAGCCGAAATGCAATTTCCGAATAGAAAAAGCAATATTTTACACACACACACACACACAAAAAAAAAAATAAAATGGAGCAACTTTCTACTTGATGTTGAAAATTTGCATGTCAACACAAATTTAACCTCATCACAGATCACTCATAATAAACGGTACAAAATAAATGATAGAAAAGTAGAGAATACATGAAATTTATAGAGATTTGCAGGAATCTTTTGGGTTACGTCATTTCTTAATCCTGAGGATTTCAGTATTTTTAAAAAAATTGCAATAAGAGCTTTCAGCTAATGAATGCAGACAATGCACAGTAAGTTCTCCAAAAGAAAAAATAGCCTTTATATATAGGTCCCACCCCTTTGGATGATTATAATAAATTCAAAATAAAGAAAATACAAGCTAAAAACTATTCGTTTCTAGCCGTTTAAATTTTATCTGTGATCCTGAGAAGATAAATCCTCGGTTTATTATGCTTGAAATTTTAATATTTGAGATTTTCCAATTCAAATCTCACAGTCACATGCATTTCATCAATATGACATTTTGCCTCATCCACTTATGTCTTCGACATCACGCACATGAAGTTAGATTTTTAAGTTACAAAAAAAATCAGTTATAAGGTATTTCATGTTATTTAAGATTACGTAATATTATATTATTGGTTAGACATCATTTATGATATTAAAAATTAGACAGATAATTTGAATATATGGATAATAGCCTTTGGGCGTTGCCCCCAAGCTTTAAAACCCGTGGGCTTAATCCTGAGATTTCAGTTAGTCGAGGCTATAATTATTTCCTCTCCCGCGTGGCTTAGATATCTTCCAAGGTGAGTAAAAGAAGTTTTCTTTGGTAAGGAAAGATAAGTTTCCGACTCGTGGTGTAACACTTTCCAAACAAAATATTTCATCATTTCCATGTTGCAGTATGAGGGCTTGAAAAGGAGGAGGAAGAGGACGGTGAGAGAAGGGGAAGATTGAGATAGAAGATTTGATTTTATCCCCTGAATATATATTAGTACTCTTATAATTTTCCCAAAAGAAGAGTGGGATTTCTCACTTTTCCAAATATTAAAATAACAAAAATAATACGAGGAAATTTTTTCTTTTTATCCCTTGAATTTTAGTACTCTTGTAATTTTATCCTACGAACTTTGAAAAATGATTCTTACACCCTCTCGAACTTTACACTATTAGCAAAAACACCTTTCAAACTTTAAACTATTAGCGAAAACACTATTTTTGTGATATTTCGTCCACTTAATTAAGATTTGACAAACTTTATTTTTGCCTCCCAAATTTTAATACCTTTCTAACTTTGCCCCCCTTTGTGAACTTTGAAAACTAGTGCTTACAAACCTTGAACTTTAAAATGTTAGCAAAAAACCAATTTCATCATATTTCATCCACTTAAAGCTAATGTGTAATTAGTATAAATACTAAAAATTTAATTTAAACTAAAATTTTTATTGTAAAATAAAGAAACTTAAAAATCTATTAAAAATTTAAGGTTTTCTATTTTACAAGGTCCTTTAGTATTTTTTTTTTTTTCGTTTTTCTTCTAATTACTTAAATTTTGAGCACAAATCATATTAACATTGTAATCATTTCCATGCTTTGGTATGTTGCCTCTGTATTTTTTTTTTCCTTTTGTCTTTTAGCATTTCTAGTGCTGTTGGCTTGTTAAAGTGTTTTAGTGTATTAGCCTTTTTTTTTTTTTTTTTTTTTTTTTTTTTTTTTTTGTATACTAGCTCATTTAACTCTTCTGTATTCCAAGAAAATTTTTTAGATTTGCATGCATTTCTAACTAAGGTCGTATCTTCAACAATAGTCGAAGAATAAAATAAAAAATACCAATTTTAATCTCAATTTTTTAGAACTAAGCATTGTGGATAACAAGTCTTCGTAAACGAAGTGCAAGTGCAGAATTCTTTGTCCTTTTGTCGTTGCCCATTATCATAAGTTCTTCAATAATGGACATAGAAAGCACCAAGTCGACAAATTCTTTACTTTGTCCGGTTGCTTTCTTTTCTAAAAACAGCACCTTTTTACTTTGCTTTCTTTATCCTTTTGTTGAAACCTTGTTTCAAATATATAAATTTTAAGGGCCGTTTAGAACCATCATTGTAAACCAAATTTTGCATATTTTATTGAAGATTTTCTACAGCAAGTATGCAAGTAAACGTTATTGTAAACAAGCAATAAAGTAGTAAAAAAGTTTCGTTTCACAAGAATTATTTGATTACTAATTAAATGTTTACCCATCACGTTTACTTATATCTAATTTTCAATTAAATATGTTGCGCACAATATTTCACAATGTATAAATATGAAGTTATATGATATATAACATATAAAAAGTGATAATCATTGTTTAATTCTTTTATTTTAACTTAATACCTTATATATAGGTGTATTTATTATTTATTATTTATTTGTATCATGAAAATAAGAATAGTTAATAAGAGAAATAAGATTCTCATGATTATTCTAAACTCATGGTGAAGATCAACCCTCCTCACCTTTATTGATTAAATAGGATTAACAGAGTGGACATGAAAATAGTTTTAATTTAAAAAAATGGTGACGGAATCCATTTTAATTCATAACACCGATTGACGACATATCTACCCTACCCCAAACCCCGTTTCATTGTCATCACCGTAAGATTATCTCACTATGGGACCTGTCACGTGAGCCACTAAAGTAAGATCACTGATTAAAGTATGAGGTATTATTTATTAGGCACCTCTCATTTGTCTTTGTCCATTTTGAAACCATGTAAACTAGCTAGTTTTTTCTTTTCCTCTTTTATTTTTTTTTTTTTCCCTTTTAATGGGACTCATGCATAATCATCTTATTAATTTAAAACAAAACCTCCCGGATATCGGATGGAGAGCCTAAATCTCTAAATCTTCTATTTCTATCCCCTAAAGTAGTCCCAACAGAGTTCTAAACAAACTCATTCAACTCTTGAGTAATCCCAGAAAATTTTTTACTTGCATGTATTTGTCAGTAAGATAGTACCTTCTACAATAATGCAAGAATATTATTAAAAACACTAATTTTAATCTCTATTTTTTAGAATTAATCTACACGATATATAATGTGACACTCCATCTCACATCTCACAAGCCACTTTAATCTTTTTAATTTAGCAAATTATTTTGCCCATAATTTTCATAGGACTTTTCAAATCCAAAATTAATTTTCTTCACTCTAAATCTAAAACATGTATCTCGTGTGCCTTTTCAATTCAACCTTATTTTGCATCGCCAAGCATTGTGGATAGTAAGTCTTCTAAAAGGACGAACAAGTGCAGAAGTCTTTGTCCTTTTGTTGTCCCCCATTATCATAAGGTCTTCAATAATATTGGACATAGAAAGCACCAAGTCTACAAATTCTTTACTTTATTCATCAAAAAAAAAAAAAATCTTTACTTTGTTCTTCGCTTTCTTTTTTAAAAACTGCACCTGTTTCCTTTGCTTTCTTTGTCCTTTCCTTAAAACCTCGGGACAAATATGAATATTTAAAAGCGTGTATCAAGTTTTTTCCCCCTCTCTCCAAGTCATCAAAGTCTCCTGCTAAGTGATGTGCTTAAATAATTATACCATATATGCTCGGATGCGAACGAGGGGAAAAAAAAAGTAAAAGACAGGCTAATATTGATCCGTTTAGATTATAGATTTAAAAAATAAATTTAAATTTTTGTGAGAAAAACAATGTAAAAAGCTTCTTAAATTGTACCAAAAAAGAAACTCCAGACGAAGTGTTAAACGCTTCTAAACTTTTATAATACACATTAAGATGAAATTAAACATATATGTACGCACAAATATGCAACCAAATATTATATATAGATGAATAAACGTATGCCCTCCACTCCTACAATTAGTTCCATTTATACGAATATGAGGAAAATTGCCACTTTTTCATCCTTGTTGAAGAGTGAGTTTCTAAATAAGTTAAAATTTTGCATTGACATTGACATACTAAGTTTCCCTTCGGAATTGTTGGACTTGTTTATTTTTTAATATTTTTTTATAAGAAAGAAGGGGGATCAATGGTATCCTCACACTCCCATCTCAATGGTCATTGGGTGAGCCCAATGATCGCACCGATAGGATGATAAGGAATTTGATCTTAGGTTTTTACAGTTAGCAGACCTCAGGCTTTAAGAGCAAATAACACACAGTCTTTCTTACTAAAGGCTAGACTCTGCGTGCGTGCGTCACAGCTCGAACCTAAAACCTAATAAAAGCAAAGGTTCTAAGGAGATCTTTCTTACCACCAAGCCGCCACCACCACCAGTGGAGAATTGTTGGACTTGTTGTTGTATGGCCCAACTGGCTGGTATTCCTTACCACAAGCCACCACCTCAGGTTATGTTGCTTGTTTATCTTGTCCGAAAGAGTTCCAATCTCCACGAGACTCTTGAATATTTCTACAAGACTCTATAAATTTGCGGTTGATTCGTAGGTGTAATAAAATGGGACATGATCATGAATGAATACCGAACTCTGAAAATAAATACAAATACGCCATGAAGTATCTCAAACAAATTATATTAAATATAATTTGAAAAGATCGAGTAACTTCCACGGCTAAATAATACAAATAACTAGCTTCTCTCACATATTCACAAGCAGCGGAAACCTTTTCTGACTTTTGAATATCTTCCAACGCAAGCTGCAACGTCTTTTATTGCCGGTCGTTTCTTTCCATTCAAATTCAAGTATCTTCTGCAAATGCTATGATTGCGTCTCTTTTTGCCCTCCTTCATCACTCTAGCATCAACAATATCAAACATTTTATTCTCCTCAATGGATCACATGAAATACGTCGTTAAACTTCTGCCTTCCTCTCACCTTCTTATCGAAATTGGTTTTTGCCCCGTCAAGTGCTCAACAAGGACCACTCCAAAGTTATACACATCACTCTTATTTTAAAATTTGAAATGCTTTATAAATGACTTTGCTTGTACTTTATATAAAAAGAAAGAGATAGTTATATTTATTTATTTATCTATTTGTAATTATCTAGATTAGATTTGAATGTATTATAGGAATTATCTAAATTGTTATTTAGTTTAGATTTTGAACGTATTTGAACTAGAAAGTTAGTTTAGATTTAAATATTTGAATTGTAAAGAGATGTGAATAGATTCTGTAATGTGTATAAATATGGGGTCACAATCATTGTACTTGTAGATGCTGGATATCTACTGTCAAATTTTAACCGGAGTTAGTCAATATCGTTAAATCAAAATGTATTGGGCCCCCGGGAATTGTAATGAAACTCATAAATACAATCCAGTATAAACATAATGAAATAAATAGAAACAACATAGAATTTGATGACACCACAATTTAGAGAGGTTCGCCCAACAAGTGCTACGTCCTCTGTGACTGATGCTTCTATGTATACGAATGCTTCTGGGATACAAGAAGAACTATGATTCTTAATTGAACAAGGGTACTGTAAAAGGATGCTTTTCTATTCTGTAGAAAAGAGAGTTTTTCGTCGTCGTCGTCCCCCTTTGGTCAGGGGGGTCTTCCTCTATTTATAGAGGAAGACTGATGGGTCTGATCCCATAACTGATAGCAAACAGTTATTGCTGATCATTCGTGGGACACGTGTCATGACATGGAATCGGCAGTTACCCATATGAATCGCAGATAATGGGCCTAGCGGTTACTCGTGTGAGTCACAGATAATGGGCCTCTGCGGTTACTGATATACAGCCATTAGTAATCATGTATTTGTCAGTTTTCATACAGACATACCACGTCATATATCCATCGTAGGTTCGATTGTAATAGGAGATGCTCCTTATGATTTGTATTATAAACGAGCGACGAACGGTAAGAAGGAAATAAGGCTTCGCCCTCATAATCCATCGTTCGTGGCTTATTTGAGATTCCATCAGCTTAGAATCATATCTGACACGAACGTTCGATGCTCGATTGTAAATGTTCGTAAATATCAAAATGACCTGGAATCATTGCATGGGTCCGGCCCATTCGTGAGATCGATCGACGTTCGAGGCTCGAACGGGTCAGTGAATTGGGACTGGCCCAACTATGAGGTCCGAAATGTGACCGGGGGTTTGCCGTTTGTCAGATAAACTGTTAAAGCTAACGTTTTAAAGGGAAGACGAAGTCTAACCCCAACAGATAGCCCCCCAGTCTATCGAGCGATGGATCCTCGATAGAGTGTTTGATCATACTCGATAAAAATTCGCATCAGTCATTGTTACATCAGATCAGGAAGATCGGAACGGACTGACGAAATACTCGATGGGAAATCTTGAGACTTGTGAGAGAGGAAATCTCTATACACGTGGCGAGTACTGACTGGATGTTCTGTAACGACATTGGGATTCGTACCGTTATGGCGCAGGTCTGAGCTGGCGTGCGCGAGATTTCAGGGTTTGCCACGATTGGACGTACGATCGTTTGAGCGGGAATTCGAAAGGTAATGTTACCCCAGCCGTTTGATCAGAGATTCCCAGGAAATCAGGATCGTTGGTTATACAGCCAAGCTATATAACGATTCACACGATATCATTTCCCCTTATATTTGCACTTGAAGCGTCTGAGAAAATCCAGAGCGTCCGAGATATTCCGAAGTCACAGAAATTTTCAGGCAAGATTTCTCTCCGTTTCCTCTCTCTTTTGAGCAATTTTGGTTCGGTAAAACTTTATTTCATCTTGTTTTTGAGTCTTTCCAGTCGTTTTTGGCATTTCTTTCGGGTAAATATTCTGGTTAGAGGTTTTAGTGAGGTTTTGTTTGAGGGTTTTTCTCGGGTTTTAGAGTTCTGTTCTTCGTGTTCTTCCGGAACTTCAAGAAGGTTTTGATCCGTTAGGGTTTTAGATCCGAAACTTCTCCACCGTTCGTCGACAATTCAGTTTGTAAATTATGGACAAGGAAAAACAAATCGTCGAAGATATAGATGTAGAAGTAGAGTGGACGAGCACAGACTCTAGTGATGACAGTTCTGATGACGAAGAGTGGACATCTGCGATTCGTCAGTCGAGAGTTGAACATGAGATTTCACAAAGTCGAAGGGATGCTGAAACGAGCAATCAGGCATCCGAAAGAAATCGACCGGCGAGCACTTCAGAGACTAAGGTTTTGACGATTCCTCCCATCGCTCGACTGACGAGACCACCGCGTCGTCTAAGTACCGAATCTCTTCTTCGAACGTCGAACCCAAGATCCGTCTTGACAGAAGACGATCTGACAGAGATTCGAGGTCGTTTTGGTTTTCCAAACGAAGTTCAGCTACGTCTCCCATTCGAAGGTGAACGAGCAGACACCGTTTCTGAAGGATGGATATGCATGTATACCATCTACTTTGAGTGCGGTCTAAGACTTCCTCTTCCTCCTCTCCTTGTCGAGTGCATGCATCATTACCAGCTTGCCATCCCGCAGTTGATGCCGAACGGGATGAGAGTTTTCTTAGGTTTGACAGTGTTGGCGGACGAAGCGAGCGTCGAGCTAACAGTGGATGACGTCCTCGCCATTTACTATCCACAAGAAAACTCTAAGGACCGAGGACGATACTCGATGTATCCGAGGAAGAACAGACAAGTTGTTGGCGAAATGAAGAACGCCGATAGATACTGGCAGGACCATTACTTTTTTATGTTGGTAAATGAAAAGTCAATGGGAGGACTTGCCAATTCGTTTTTTCCATTATGGGGGTTTCTTCGTAAGTATCGAGCATAGAGCGTCGAACATATTCCAAAGACATCTTGTATTATGATTCTAATATCATTTTTGTTGTATTGCAGGCCAAGAATCGAAGAAACCGCCACCGAAAGCTCTCTTGTTCGAAGAGAAGCTTGAACGGTTGCTCGCGCTCCCGAACAGAGAGTGGAACGAAATTCAAAATCCAAAGCGACTACGAGCGTCGAGCCTTTGGAAGGACTTCATCGAACTCCCGACAGGTATTCCTAAACGAGTTCCTTCCTGGGTAGATTGGCCGTTCGTGATCAGGGGAGCGTTGAAGAGACTCTTCGGTTCTCCACTGTTCATCGAACCGTTAACTGACGAGGAGGCTTTAATCGCAGAGTTTGCTTTGAATACGATGGATATCGAGTTTCCGTCTCCCAAGGATCTACTCGCTAAAAGGAAGGCAGCGAAGGAAGCTGCAAAGGCGAAGGCTGCTGCATCTGCTGGAGCGGCTGAGAGCTCTGCCAAGCCCAACGAGCCAGCGCCTTTGCCTGTGCTTGAATCATCCCCTGAGCCTCCAGCGAAACAGCCGTCCCCAAGCCGAAAGAGGAAAGCTGTGGAAAAGGGCAAAAAGAAAGTTCCTGCAAAAAGGAACAAGAAATCCAAAGCCTCTTCCGTCGAAAATGAAGTCGAGCCTTCCGCTTCCAAGAGAGGCATTCGGGTGGAGGTCGATTTGCCAGATCACGTGAGCCTTCTTGAAGACAAAAGGGCGAGCGTTGAAATTATGAAGCAGCTCATTTCCCCAACGGATGTCGATATTCTACGCGGAGATCGAATCCAGACGCATTTGGACAACATATTATGGGATAACTTGAAGGTGCGTGTTTATGAACTAAAAACATTTACTTTGTTTTTATTATTGTTAAATTAAATACGTTGTAATGTTTCAGGTTAGTATTCAAACGATGGGACTCATCTATCGGACAACAGATAGAGTTCGCGAGCATAGGCTTACGATCAACGATCTTGAAGATCGAAATAAGCAGCTCGAGGAGAAGAACAAGCAGTGGGAGGAGAGGGTTCTGAACGTCGAACGCCTTTTTGGTGATGTGAAAGCAAGCGCTGAGGGTTTGACTTCGGAGCTTCAAAATGTAATGCGATCGAGCGAAGAAAATATCAACACGATGAAAATCATGGTTGATAAATACAATGAAGCGCAAGAGAAGATTCAAACCCTTGAAGCCAAGAACACGGCACTCACCACCAGAATCACTAATGCGTTCGAGGAAGCTACCCTTAAAGCTCGGTACGACATACTGAAGGAATACAGACAAGGGCTGCTCGTCGATGCTGAAGTCGACGAAGAAATCGAGCTGTACGAAGATCCAACTGGCGAAGCTGGGCCTTCATCGTATGTCCCTGACCCTCCTGTGGCTGAATCGGATGTTCCTATAGCTGAACCTGCAGCCGAATCAAATGCTCCGAACATCGAGCCCTCTGCTGGAGTATCTGAGCCTCAAGAGACGGAGGATTAATTTTTCTTTTGTAATTTCAATTTTTCTTTTCATTAGAACAATGAGTTTTATTGTAAAAAATTTATTTTATTGGATTAGTGAGAAGTTTTGTTTGCACATTTATTGTCATGTATAAATATGCAATGTGTGATGATAATTTCGTTGAATCGAACGTTAGCTAACGAATCCTTACAACGATCGATCTGTAAAGATCCAATAACAATTGTAAGATTACGAATCATCAATTATGTTGGGACGATCGCTAGATGTTGAATCGAATAGCAGCCGAACTTTAACGTTGTAGATAATCGGAAATACACGATAGTGAATCGTTAGGACGAACATTCGTTAAGACGAACGTTAGATGTTGAAATGAACATCGATCGATTCGTATTGTACGTTAGGAAACATTAGATAATTAATCGTCAAGTTCATTAATACGAACGAAGTATGCTCCAACGTTGATAATTGAAAAGGCTAAATTCACAATCAAGGAAAATGAATTTAAAAGAATGCAAGTTTTCTGTCGAAGAAAACATGATTTTTATAATGGATTATAGCTGAACTCGTTCAAGTGTGACGAGCTGCCTACGTACCCAATGTTTAGGGATCAAGCCATTCGTAGTTCCAATACATTTGTGTTTGAATTTTTACGACTGAACTCGTATAAGCGTATACGAGCTGCCTACGTACCCAATGTTTAGGGATCAAGTCGAACGTAGTTCAGGTGGCGCAGCTCGTACATTGTGTAATAGCAATGGAGTTCAGGCATAGACCTACGGGTTCGATATAGCGATGGACGCTCGCCGTAATGGATCTAACCCTTGCAAGAATTACAAGTAGTATTTTCGGAGATGATGAGCGTTCCAACTGCGGAGAACTTCTACTCCATCGCTTGTTTCCAGACGGTAGACACCCGGTCGAGTAACCTTCAAGATCCTGTAAGGACCTTCCCAATTTGCTCCCAACTTTCCTGCATTTGGCTCAGCTGTGTTCTGGAATACTTTCCGAAGTACGAGATCTCCTTCGTTAAAAATTCTCGGTCGAACTTTTGAATTATAATACTTAGCCACTGATTGCTGATAGTTTGCCATGCGAATCAGGGCTCGATCTCGTTTTTTCGTCCAGAACGTCGAGACTGTCCTCAAGCATTTCTTGATTCTGACTTTCGTATTCCAAAGCCAATTCGCGCCGGATCGTGGGAACACCGATTTCGGATGGGATAACAGCTTCGGCACCGAAGGTCAGTGAGAATGGAGATTCACCATTCGCTCTTCGTGGGGTTGTTCTGTACGCCCAAAGTACACCATGAAGTTCGTCTGCCATCGGCCCTTTCGAGCTTCGAGCTTCTTTTTCAAGTTCTGAACAATAGTTTTGTTGGTAGCTTCAGCTTGCCCGTTTCCCTGGGGATACCTAGGGGTTGAAAAGCTGAGCTCGATCTTCCATGCTTTGCAGAATTTCTGAAGTTGCCAGAGATGAATTGGGACCCATTGTCAGTGACGATCTCCCGAGGCAAGCCGAATCTGCAAATGATGTTCTTCCAAATAAAACCTTCGACGTCCGAATCTTTAACTTCCGCGAATGCTTCTGCCTCAACCCACTTGGTGAAGTAGTCAGTGAGTACGAGTAGAAATTTGCGTTGACCGCTCGCCCTTGGCAGTGGACCTACAATATCCATTGAATATTTCATGAATGGATATGGAGATGCAATGCTCGAAAGCAGTTCGGACGGCTGGTGGAAAACTGGGGAATGTCTTTGGCATTTATCACACCGCTTTACAAAGTTTTCACTGTCTTGGAGCATTGTCAGCCAGTAGTAGCCCTGGCGTTTGACTTTATTGCATAGAGATCGTCCCCCAGAATGGTTTCCGCATTCGCCTTCATGGATTTCTTTGAACACATAGGTAGCTTCCCTGTTGTCGAGACATCGAGCGTAGGGACCGTTAAACGAGCGACGAAAGAGAACGTCATTGATTAGTGAAAATCTTGCAGCTTTAGTTCTGATCTTCCGTGCCTCTTGCTTGTCGTCTGGTAATAGTCCCTCCTTCAAGTAAGCTACAATGGGCTTTCGCCAGTCTTCTTTTACTTCGTCTGAAATAATTGCTGCTTCGATCTGAATACTGGGCTCTTCAATAAACCCGACTGGGATGCTTCGACGTAAATGTGACTCAGACGTCGAACCGAACGCAGAAAAAGCGTCTGCTTGTGTATTTGAGTTCCGTGGAACTTGTTGAATCTCGTATTCTTCGAAATGCTGGACAAGCGAACGGACAACATTCAAGTATGCTTCCATCCTTGTGTCCTTGGCTGTGTATTCTCCGAGTACTTGGTTCACAATGAGTTGTGAATCACTTTGAATACTCAAACGTCGAGCCCCCAGTGCCTTTGCCAAGCGCAACCCGCAATTAAGGCTTCGTATTCTGCTTCATTGTTTGAGGCGTTAAACCCAAGGCGAAACGATTGTTCGATTATTTCGCCATTGGGGGTCTTGCAAATTACTCCCACTCCGGATCCTTTCATGTTTGATGCTCCGTCCACCATGAGCGTCCATGAGCATTCTCCTTCGTTTCTTGGTGTGAAAGGAATTGGAGTGAGCTCAGCTACGAAATCAGCAAGTACTTGAGATTTCAGGCTGGTCCGAACCCTGTATTCTATGTCGAATTCACTCAACTCAACTGCCCACTTCGTTAATCGTCCAGATAAATTTGGACTATGAAGTATAGCTCGTAGTGGGTAAGTTGACATTACGACTATTGAATGTGATTGAAAATACGGCCTCAGCTTTCTAGCTGCTGTGATGAGAGCTAAAGCTAATTTTTCGACCACCGGGTATCTCGTTTCTGCATCAAGTAATGACTTGCTGATGTAGTAGACTGGTTGTTCACCGTTCGAGTCTCGCACTAGAACGGCACTGACAGAATCATCTGTTACGGCTAAGTACAAAAACAAACTCTCACGGTTAAAGGCTTCGCTAGAATCGGAGGACTTGATAGATATCTTTTAAGTTCATCGAACGCTTTTTGGCATTGCTCGTTCCACTCGAATTTCTTGTTCCCTTTCAGCAGCTTGAAAAAGGGATGGCACTTGTCAGTCGAGCGTGAGATAAATCTGTTCAGAGCAGCGATCCTACCAGTCAACTTCTGAATCTCTCTTTTATTTCTGGGAGATGGCATGTCAATTATCGCCCTTATCTGGTCAGGATTGGCTTCGATTCCTCGTCGCGTGACAATGTAGCCCAAGAATTTTCCGGATGAAACTCCGAAAGAGCACTTCGATGGATTCAATCGCATGTTATGCTGACGAAGTACTGAAAAGCATTCGGACAAATGTCCGATATGATCTGCTGCTTTCAGTGACTTTACCAACATGTCATCAATGTAGACCTCCATCGTTCGACCCTAGTTGATCAGCGAACATTGCGTTGACAAGTCTCTGGTATGTTGCACCAGCGTTCTTTAACCCAAACGGCATAACTTTATAACAATAGATCCCCCTTTCCGTAATGAATGCTGTTTTTTCTTGATCGTCGGGATGCATGAGGATTTGGTTATATCCTGAGAAAGCGTCCATGAACGAGAGTAATTCGTGGCCCGATGTAGCATCGACCAGTCATCAATATGAGGCAAGGGGAAACTATCCTTCGGACATGCTTTGTTCAAATCTGTAAAATCGATACAGACTCTCCATTTGCCGTTTTTCTTCTTCACGATTACAACGTTCGCCAGCCAGTCTGGGTACTGAACCTCTTTGATAAATCCAGCCTCGATCAACTTCCGTACCTCTTCGTTGATAATTTGGTTACGTTCGATACCGAGTTTTCTTCTTTTCTGTTTGACAGGCTTATGATTTCGATCGACGTTCAAACGGTGTGTTGTAACGTCCGGGTCGATACCTGGCATGTCATTGTGTGACCATGCAAAACAGTCCTGGTTGTTTAGAAGAAAACTTATGAGCTCAGTACGTATCGTTCGATCGAGTAACGAACCAATATTAACCGTGTGATCGGGATGTTCGGGTCGATCTGGATTTCGTCGAGTTGCTCCATGTTGGGTTTGCGTTGAGCGTTCGATGTTTTTTCCTCCTCTAGCTGCTATAACCGGTTACTTTTCTTCATTTTTAGGGAATGAAGGTAACAGGTTCGAGCTGTCTCCTGATTACCTTTCACTTCCCTCACTCCTCTTTTGGTTGGGAATCTTATACGTTGTGATACGTGGATGGGACTGCCTTCATCGCGTGAATCCAGGGCCTACCAAGAATGATATTGTAGGCTGAAGGACAGTCCAGAACCAAAAAATTGGTCAGCTTGTTCTCCCCTGCTGCAAAAACGGGAAGCTTGATCTTTCCAATAGCGGCGGTTGATTCTCCATTGAATCCTGTCAAAACGGTCGTCGAGCGCTCAACATCCGATTCGGACAGATTCATTTCCTTTAAATGTTGACAGGAAAAGAACATCTGCTGAACTCCGTTGTCAACAAGATTCGCCCAACCTCACAATTAGATACGTTCAACGTTAAAACCAATGCATCATCATGAGGTCGGCTTAGGCTAGTAGCCTCGCTGCTATGGAAGCTAATCGAGTGTTCGATGGGGTCTTCGGAAGAACTGACGGAATTGGCTGCAAAGCTTTCTTCTGTGGATTTGATAGCGGTTATTGTTTCGCCGCTATAGAGTGAGCCTCCGCAGATCACACCTATCGTCTTCTGGGCTGTGGAGGTGATCCTCTTGGATAGTCTCTGTCTGTTCATCCCATCCGTTGGTTCGATTGGTTGGTCTGTCCTCAGAGGGGGAGAATATGTAACTAAGAAGTCAAACTTCCCCGAAGGTTGACCAAGCGTTCCAACCTGTTTGTCTCCGTTTTGGTAGCGTAGAAACAATGCATCATTATGAGAATGCTAGGGCTTGTAGTCTCGCTGCTAGAGTCTGAGCCTCCGCAGATCACGCCGATCGTCTTCCGGACTGGTGGAGGCGAAGGTGTGTCTTCGATTTGCTGCACGATCCTTCGTTCCTTGGCTTCGCTACCAAGCCCATATGTTTCCTTCCTTTCTCCGTCAAAAACTCTCGAAGATGGCCCTTCTTTAGAAGTTCTGCGACCTCAGCCTTAATGCTCGACAATCATGGTTTGGTGACCATGATCTTTGTGAAACTCGCAGTACTTTGTGGTGTCCCTTGCAGGGTTTTCTGGCAGCTTCTTTGGCCAAGTCACAAAGTCCTGGCGCCTTAGGTGAGCTATTAGTTCAGAAGGGCTGATACCGAGGGCATACTTCGGCGGGGAGATTGGTCGTTTGTTCGCGCTTCGCTGTTCGTCCTTCGCGACGGTCTATCCTTGTAGCTGGCGTGATCGATCACGTCGGAAACCTTTTCTTGGTCGTTGCGGACTCTGGCTACCTCCTCCCTTTTCGCACTATGTCTCGATCCACACGCTCGTTCTCTTCTTCCAACTCGATAAATCCTTTGCCCTATGAAGGGCATCCTGAATGTTGTGGAGGGTTATCGAGTGCAGATCTCGTTTTTGAACAAGGATTTGTGTCTCAAACCCTTTTTCAGCGCTTCCCTGGCCGTTCCATCGTCGAGCCCAGATATCTCTGATATCGCCTTACTGAAGCGCTTGATGTAGGCGCGAGCGACTCATGCGGACCTTGTATCACACCCCATAGGTCCTTAGTCGTCTTTCCCGACTGAATGTGGACTGAGTAGCTACGCATGAATTCCAGCGATAGCTCGTCGAACGAATCGATCGACTCGGGAGGTAAGTTACAAAACCATCTTAAAGCTGCTCCTTTCAAGCTTTGTGCGAACAGCTTACACATCATGTTCATCAGAGCATTCCGGTGGGAATGTTCGTTGATTGAACGACGTGTTTATATTGTAATAGATGATCGTGAGGGTCCGACATTCCGTCGAACCTCGGGAAGGAGACGCTGCCGAATTTCGGAGTAATTGTGTCTGTGATTCGCTTCGTTAAAGGCGTTTCTCTGACACCACGAGCCTAGATCGTCGAACCCCGGAGTGGATGTGGTGGCACGGTGAATCTGAGAGGAGAAGCGTTGCTCCATCTGGGCTTCCAACGCTCTCATCTCCTCGGACATGAAACTCCTCATCATATCCTCGACGTTCGTTGTCCCTTGTGGAACGGACCTTCAGGCGATTGTTGTACATCGGGCGTCGAACGTCGAACTCGACCCGTGTTTCTCCTTGCATCAGGACCATGGACTGTTCGTTGCAGTGGTTGTCGTTGCTGCTGTTGTTGAGTTCGTCCTTCATTTCCCCGAAGTCGGGTATCCGGGTGTATACAGTGGCTGCATTCGGGCTACGGGGCTTATAAGGTACGTTCCTCGTTTGTTGAGGATTGTACTGTTGCGCCTGCTGCCAGCCCCCCAGCACTCGCACCGGAGGAGTAGCCCAACATATGGGTTATAGTAGGAGTAAGCGACCTGAGCGTTGATGGTGGTTAATTGATTTCTGAGAATCTGGTTTTCAGCGGTAATGTTCTCCATTTGGCTCTGTTGAGCGCTGTACTTTTTGGAGAGATCTTCCACCAATTGCGTCAGGTTTGCGATCTGGGAATTGGCCTCCGATGTAGAAGCCTCTTGTGACGAACGGGACTTTCCTGGGAGAATTCCTCTTGATGATCTTGTTGTTCAGCCATCGTTGCTTTATGAATTCCGAGTGTAGAATGCCCAAGGGCCCCACGGTGGGCGCCAAACTGTAGATGCTGGATATCTACTGTCAAATTTTAACCGGAGTTAGTCAATATCGATAAATCAAAATGTATTGGGCCCCGGGAATTGTAATGAAACTCATAAAAACAATCCATATAACATAATGAAATAAATAAAACAGCATAGAATTGATGACACCACAATTTAGAGAGGTTCGCCCAACAAGTGCTACGTCCTCTGTGAATGATGCTTCTATGTATACGAATGCTTCTGGGATACAAGAAGAACTATGTTCTTAATTGAAAGGGTACTGTAAAAGGATGCTTTTCTATTCTGTAGAAAAGAGATTTCGTCCCCTTTGGTCAGGGGGTCTTCCTCTATTTATAGAGGAAGACTGATGGGTCTGATCCCATAACTGATAGCAAACAGTTATTGCTGATCATTCGTGGGACACGTGTCATGACATGGAATCGGCAGTTACCCATATGAATCGCAGATAATGGGCCTAGCGGTTACTCGTATGAGTCACAGATAATGGGCCTCTGCGGTTACTGATATACAGCCATTAGTAATCATGTATTTGTCAGTTTTCATACAGACATACCACGTCATATATCCATCGTAGGTTCGATTGTAATAGGAGATGCTCCTTATGATTTGTATTATAAACGAGCGACGAACGGTAAGAAGGAAATAAGGCTTCGCCCTCATAATCCATCGTTCGTGGCTTATTTGAGATTCCATCAGCTTAGAATCATATCTGACACGAACGTTCGATGCTCGATTGTAAATGTTCGTAAATATCAAAATGACTGGAATCATTGCATGGGTCCGGCCCATTCGTGAGATCGATCGACGTTCGAGGCTCGAACGGGTCAGTGAATTGGGACTGGCCCAACTATGAGGTCCGAAATGTGACCGGGGGTTTGCCGTTTGTCAGATAAACTGTTAAAGCTAACGTTTTAAAGGGAAGACGAAGTCTAACCCCAACAGTACTCCTCACTAATGAATTTTCTCTTTGTCCTAGTCTGGATGGATCAGCACATCCACGTTAAAAATCTTTATGTTCTTCTTCTTCTCCCTTTTACTTTGTTCTTTCTTTATTTAATTTCTATTACTTTAAGGTCTAAATTCATTAAATGCAGTGTTCATAATGATTTTAGTTAAATATCATTTGAGATATTAAAATTGAATAGAAATTTGAATTTATAGATTATGTCTACTAGTAATCGTACTTGAAAGTAATTCATACAATTACAGCAATTCAATTTCGAAAAATATTGTCTACAAGGTGTTCTCATGATGAATACACGACATGTTTAATCATATTTTGATAGTAATCCATACAATTTCTGCAATTATTTAATCACAACCGCCAAGTCATAACTTAGCACAGAGATATTTATTATTAGATTCCGCAATAAAAGGGCATGAATACATTACTCTAAAAACTAATACATCGAATAATCCGTAACTCCATCCGACAAATTATTTTAAAAAGTAACAATTTTTATAGCTAACAACAGAAATAT
>CM046366.1:91858-119260 GCA_025413025.1 Ficus hispida
AAACTGTTTTGTTTTAAAGATAAGCTTATGATTAATCCAGGGATCAAGCTATGAATATCTAATATCAGTACTGTTGGGATGAGTTAGAGAGAGATCTAAAAATTTTAGTAATATTGTTAAAATAAAAGAAATTAAATTGTAAATTTGGGATATTATGAGGAGAAACGGTAATAGATTCATACTGCTGGCTAGTTCAGAGAGATCTGAAACCCTCGAGAAAATCTACGTAGCCATTGGCTACTTTAATGCTTTCTAATAATTAAAAGCCACATGTAATAATTAAACTTGTTAATAAAATGAAAAAAAGTAAAATCTATAGATAAAAAATAGTAACTTTTACCCATATAAAAGTAATTGTTTTAATCTTAAAATTTTATCCTATGTATGCTCTCATTAGTATAAATTTTGGATCCATCACTGTAAAAAATAAGGTGGCAAATAAATGACTATGGAAAATTTGATATCCAGAGATTAATGCAGTTATTAGAAAAGTTAAGTTTGAGGATTGTACCATAGTTTTCTAATATTCTACTTTTTTTTTTTTCTCTCTCTCGCTCTATATGTATGGTATCTACTAATTCTCTCCATAATTTGTCCATCCATTTTCCTAAAATTTAGTCAAGAACTGTTTGTGTAATTTTCTTTTAATCATTATGTTTCTAAATTTTATAAAAAAATTTACAATCTATAAATTTTTCTAAGGCTTTGTTTGGTAGGAAGATGGTGAGAGTTTGGAAGGATGGAAATATCAAAGATAGAAAGGATTGTATAAATTCTTTATATTCTTTGGTAGAGGGAGGAGAGTTGAAATGGATACAAACAATTTTTATTTCATTATAATAATATCAATAAATTTTTTTTTTTTGAGAGATAGAATTGTCTTTTTAAGCTAAAATGGAAGAGTGCTTGCAGTTCCACCTCTCCTCTCCTCTGTCTCTTGAATGGTACATGGAATGATGTCTTGCCTCCACACCTCTCCCTCCAACAAACATACTCTCGTGATTTGCTTTGAGTTATGTTATAAAGGAAATATAGACACTTAATGGGTCAATAGATTATGTATGAGTATAGTACTTTTAGTGATGATTCTCCTTCCCTACTTCTGCCTTAAATTGATTGGAAATGGAGGAAAAGAGAGTAGGGTATGAGAGCGAGTGAAGGATACCCATCAAATCCTATCCATTATCATGCCCTAATTACTATGACTTGCAAAACAATCTTTTTTACTCCTTTAAAGAACTTTTCATTAAAAAAAACAAATCAAGGATGAAATTATTAAAACTATTATTTCTTGCTTTTTAACGACAAAGTTAAGTGGGCTGGATGTTGGCATATAATTGTTACATGCAATGACAATGCAATGCAGCAAATGCATCCTGGCACCGTATATTAATTAATTGATTGAACAGATTTCTCGCCGCGAACCCCGTGCTTTCACATTTCTACGTTTAAACTAGCTAGTTGAAGCACGTGCTTAATTTGTTAAATTTTGTAGATATGAGATCTAAATAATTTTTAAAAGTGTATTTTTTTTATGTCTAAATAGTTTTAAAGAGTATAGTTCTTTTTATTGATTTATTAACATATTAAAGTTTAGTTTTGTTAGAAAAAAGTGGTAAAATTGCTTGTTTGGTTCCGAATCTCTTTTTTCAAAGTTGTGAAATGGTCTCTGATTTTTTTATTTTACATATATGTGACTTAAAATTTCATAACCTTTAAAAGGGTGAAATTTGATCCTTTTTTTAACTAATAAGATTAAAAATAAGATGCAACAAACATGTATGATATATAAAATGAATTATGTAATTTTTTTCATAATTATCTTTAAATATATAGTAAATTATTTATGATTAACATGATTTTTTATTAAATTCTTAAAAACTGTTAACAAAGGGACCAAAAGGACATTTATTAATAGGACCAAACTGCACCCATTTAAGTAGTTGCACATTTTTAAGAAGTTGACAAAGAAGATTGAAAATTTATTAGGGAATCCTAAAACTAAAAAAAGTAGTAGAGACATACTACAGCAAAAAAAAAAAAAAAAAAAAAAAAAAAAAAAAAAAAAAAAAAAAAACCTATGAGTTGGTATACAGTTGAGAAAAAAAAAATATTTCAACAGGGACATGAAAGAAGTAAAGGGAAAAAGTTGAAATAAGGATAAAACAAGAAACAACAATGGAGGATGAAGAGGAGATTTTATATGCGTTTCATCTAGAGAATAGGAAATGGTGGTCACGTGAATATATAGTATATATATATATCTATATACATATATGTGTATATATATAACGACAATTTTATAAGCAGTACTATTTTATGGGATTATAACGAAAATATTTAACTAGTCGCACATTTGATAGAAGTTAGTAAATTAGATAGAAAATTATTAGGAGCTGTGATGAATAAATAATAATTGAGAGACTCACATCATATAAATATATAATATATTTTTTATTTAAAAAATTAGATTAACGATGAAAAATAGTTATTGAGATGGCCAAATATATAATTATATATGTATTTCTGTGGATGTAGTAAAAAAAAAAAAACTTCGTAAGGGAAATAGAAGGAAAAAAAGAAAAATAAGAAATATAAGAGAGAAGGGAGAGACAGAAGATACAGCACTTAGCAGTGACTCGGCACATGTAGGGGGAATAAACCACCTCCCCCCAAATAAAAAAAAAAAGAATAGAAAGCTAAAAAAATGTGACACATATGTATAGATAGATTTGGAGGATTATAACAAAAATATTTAAGTAGATTGCGTTTGAGAGAACTGACCAGATAATTAATCAAAAGCTGTATTATGAGAAATTATAGCTTGTAGCTAGGAAAGAAAAGAAATTTTTGAATAAACATATTTTAATACAAAGATATTAGTCGATTGAAAGATTTAATACCCATATATATATGATACCTGCTATGAAAATAAGTTCATGTGGATTGAGTTTTATCATTAAAAAAAAAACTTTTTCTGAATATGCCATGTTAATTACGCAATGATGTGACGAAACAAATTATATAGAGAAAAATATAAAAAATTGTATATATATTAAAATACCATAAAAATAGGGTATGATATAGGAGCGTGAGAACCATACTAACCTTATCCTTCCCTTGTCATCCCTATAGTAATTATCACTTGCAAAGCACATTTTTTTTACGAGTGTGAAGAGTTTTTCGATTAATTAAAATGGACGATGAAATCATTAGAGTTCTTTAATTTACTATTTTTTAAAATGAAAAAGTTTACTTTGGGCTGGATGTTGGTATACAATTCTTGAACTCTTTACAAGAATGTCTCGAATAATTGTAGTTGAATGAGATGTCTTGTACTCCCTTGCTCCTCTCTTTCTCTTTATCTCTTATCTCAGATTTGATGTATTTATTTTCATGTTTTTTTTTTGCCCGTTCACTTTTTATTTATCATATTATTTAAATTTAACAATTCAATCACACATATAGAACTTAAGTGAGGCCTAAGGGGAGACAAATGAAAATAAAACCTGAGTGAACGAAAGGGAAAAGCTAGCAAAGTCATCCACCGTTGCCAACCCATCTACTTGTGTGGGTGTATTTGCTTTAAATATTTAGAATCTTGTACATGTTCAGTTCATTGTTTTTGTAAAAACTCTATTTATCATTATTTTTCTATTTTTCAAACTTTGGTGCAACTTTTTTTTTTTTTTTTTTTCAAGTCACTTTTGTTTTCTGGAACTGATATGAATCATGAAGATTGGATAGACCGCTGTCCATTTCCGTGGTGACCTTGTGCTTGTAAAATGTATGGAAATCGTGAAGACGGATCTGCTCATTTTTTTCTTATAATATATATCTTCTCTCAGAACTTCTACTTGTAGGAAAACGGCTATGAAATATTTTGGTATCTATTTTGAGACTCAAACTTTGGTGGGACTCACTACATATTAAGGACATATCTAAGTGGATATATATTCTAGTCTGTAAGAAGTTCGAATTGATATATTTATATACTCAAAATGATGAGGTGAAAGAGAAATTGACTCTTAAAATGCACTTATTAAGTTGAAAAACTGTTAAAAAAGTGCATAGGAAAATTTCTTATCCCAAATGGGAAAGAGATGGAAACCATGTTCATCTGCTCTGTGGTAAGACTTTCAGCTACGAGGCTTCAAATACGTGCGAGTGTGGGTCCTGCGTAGGAAATTGCCGGTGGTTCGCTGAAAGTTCGTTCAAACCCAACAGTGACTGTTAGTGGATGAAGCTTTTTAAGAAAACTGTATCATTTATGGGTCTCGATTCATCATCAAAGTTTCTGTTTCTTCCGTTGGGATTTTTGTTTCTTGTTGATTTCGTTGCTAACGAATTCTGCACATATATTGATCAAACTCATCAAGTCTCATACTTTAAGTGTCACTTTTTCATAAGAAACTAAGAATAAAACTAAGGGTGCGTTAATTAATTAGAAATTTAAAGAAATGGAAATTTGTTTTTTAAAAAAGTAGTCACATGGTGTTAAATTAGAAACAAATACGAAACAATTCAAGTGGGTTTTAACTGTATTGTACATCACAATCAAAGGAGAAATAGATGAATAGTATTTTTGAAAAGAGTAACAGTAAATTATAAGTCCAAAATACCAAAAAAAACTCTCCTCCTTCCTCTCTCTCTTACTCCACTTTTTTTTTTCTCTCTCTAACTACACACATAAATTTGTAATTAAAAATTAAACCATAAATCCTTTATTTTCTAAAAAATCTAAAGAAATATAAAGATTTATCAGAAAATATATGGTATAAATTTATTATCTTTTTTAAAGACACTATAGACTTTAAAAATACGTATAAAATATACTATTTGTTAATTTTCCTAGAACCAATAACACCAGTTTTATCCCCCTAATTAAATGCATGCCACATTCTATAAACCATTAAGATCAAAATAAATGTCACATTCCATAAACCATTAAGCAATTTTCAGTTACTCTCTATCTAATTATTCAATTTGGCACGTCACTTTAAAACAATAACAACTAATAGAAGTTATACATTTCGCAAAGAAAACCAGAAGACATGATATATCATCAAAATTCTTTATTTTCTAGTCTTTGGTTGGCCATCCACTCTTCATTTATCTTGCATCTAAATTTAATAATCAAATCACATAAATAGAAACTAAATACTAAAGATACTTTAATACTTCACTTAAATATGTATAAAAAAGAAAATATATGTTAAAACCGTAGTGCCAATGTAGAGCTTCAAAGATTTGAATTAGAAATTGTGTTTGTCCCTTTTTTTTTTTTTTTTTGTCTCAAATTGGAGAGGTTATAGGAGAATAGGAGTGATGAAGTTTAATTCTCCAATTTAATTCTAGAGTTTGTTTCTCTTTAATCCAATAATTTGATTTAAGCTTGTATGTCTCTTGATCAGAGACCTTCAGTGCTCCAACTCTTTCTGTTCCAGGTCTTAGCTGTACTCTAGGTCGTTTATGCAGATGAACAAATATACCCAAATTTAGCTCCTCAGTCGCCGAGCGTTGCATGTTGAGTAAAGGGGACCTTTTTTTCCCCCCTTAAATTTTGGTGCGAGCTATATCACTTTTTCATAAATGGCTGTCCTCTTGTCTGGTGATCTTATTGTTGCGAAATATAAGAAAATCGTGAGTGTGGATTTGCTCATTATTTTCCAAAAAATAATAATTATCTCATTATTCTACAATCTTCAGAGGACAAAAGGTTCAACACATTCTTTCATCAAAATCAACAAGTCTCATAATAACTTTCAACTAATTAAGGAGGTATTGTTCGGAACTTATGGTTTGTTTGAACACACAATCCAAAGAATTACAATCTAATTTTTGTCTGTTTCCTCAGCGTTATTATTCACACAGTTTTGTAACTCATATTTTAAAAATCCATAACTTTGCATAGACAAGTTCAAATGAGATGATTTTTTTAAAATTGCATAGAATTTCGAGATGAGCGAAACAATTCAAATACCTCGATAAACACACAATCAATTCAAACCAAATTCTACAATCCAAACCTTAACACCAAACACATGCTTAAGTGTTAGTAGCGGAGTCTTAGTGGGAGGGGCTGATTAGGATAGTTATATAAAGGGGGGGAGAAGGGCTATTGAGAGAAGGGAGAAAGAGTAGTATTCTGTGATTGTGGGTTTGGCTGAGGCCATTGGAAGGCTGGGGGTTCTCGAATTCCGCCCGTTATCTTCGTATTTTACATTGTAGTAGTTCCATTTGGACTCAATATTGTTTCTATATTTCCGGTTTCCTATCAGATGTTTACAAGAGATATTATTTATTCAACTCTATTCATCGTCGACTTTCTTTTCTTTCCTCCACCATCCTCATAGCTTGCATCACTATTCGTTAGCTCTTTATTCCCTGCCACACTCTCTTTCTTTTTGTTCATATTTCCTAATTTGGTTTTCTAGGTTTAAGAGGAATAGCCAAACGTGAGAACTTGGACCATGGGCACCAAAACAAGAATAATCGAGGATAAAACTAAGGGTGCTGTGTTTTTTAATAAGAAATTTAAATAAAAGGAATTCAAGTCAATGAAAAAACAAAAAAAAAGACAAAAACAAAACAAGACAAAACTAATTTCATGGTATTATATTAAAAGTACATACAAAACAATTCAAGCGGGTTTTATATTGTCCCCGGCAGAACCAATAACATCAGATATTCTCCTATTGAATGCCATGTTCACAATCCATAAACCATATTACGATCATAATAAAGCGTTGGAATCGCATTACGGGACATGTCCCATATGCAATCTAAGATCCCTCTATCAATTTATTGAAAGATTCAAAGCTTACATATTAGTACTTTATTTTTAACACCCTAACCTCAACAACGAACATAATTGATCAGACAAGGGGATTAAACTGTAGTACCACTTATTAGCTAACCAAAGTCTCTTAGACTTTGGGACTGTAGTAATGACAGTATTACATTAACATAGCACTTGAGAACTAGATCTAGTTCTGTGCCTTCATGGCCAGAAGACTCTTAAACAACTTAGCTTCAGTAGTACTAACAGTGGTAGAACTGGTGCATTTGGCAGGACAGGTCTTGATCGTATGTCCACATATATAGCGTGGGGGCCCCACAACGGCGTAGTAGCACCATTCGCAGCTTTCAGGACACTCTTCTCCGTCTTTCATGTCAAGGCATTGGCATGACTCCGGTTCATCGCATTCACTGGTTGAGAAAGATCTGATACCTCAAGAAAATCTACTCAAACATTGGCTATTGCAGCCACGATTAGCAGCAACAAAATCAAGAAAACCTTGTTGAAGGCCATATCAATCTTCTTAGATAAGATTTATTTTTTATTTTTATTTTTATTTTGGTTAGAAAAGATAAGATTTATAACTACATACCTTAATTTCCCATATTCTATATTTTTTTTCTTTATCTATATTTTGAATCACATAATTCTCTTTATAGTTTTTCCATCCATTTCTCTATAAATTCAGTAAAGAAATATTATTTGTTCAACTCTATTTTCTCAATTAGACTGAAGCATAGTTCCATTGTAAATAAAGGACTTCTGGTCAGAGTCCCAAGAGTAAGTGCATTGGTCCAATACCAACATCGACTTTCTTTTCTTTCCTCCACCATCCTCATAGCTTGCATCACCATTCGTTAGTTCTTTATTCCCTGCCACACTCTCTTTCTTTTTGTTCATATTTCCTAATTTGGTTTTCTAGGTTTAAGAGGAATAGCCAAACGTGAGAACTTGGACCATGGGCACCAAAACAAGAATAATCGAGGATAAAACTAAGGGTGCTGTGTTTTTTAATAAGAAATTTAAATAAAAGGAATTCAAGTCAATGAAAAAAACAAAAAAAAGACAAAAAACAAAACAAGACCACTAATTTCATGGTATTATATAAAAATTACATACAAAACAATTCAAGCGGGTTTTATATTGTCCCCGGCAGAACCAATAACACCAGTTACTCTCGTACTGAATGCCATGTTCATAATCCATAAACCATATTACGATCATAATATAGGATTGGAATCGCATTACGGGACATGCCCCATATGCAATCTAAGATCCCCCTATCAATTTATTGAAAGATTCAAAGCTTACATATTAGTACTTTATTTTTAACACCCTAACCTCAACAACGAACATAATTGATCAGACAAGGGGATTAAACTGTAGTACCACTTATTAGCTAACCAAAGTCTCTTAGACTTTGGGACTGTAGTAATGACAGTATTACATTAACATAGCACTTGAGAACTAGATCTAGTTCTGTGCCTTCATGGCCAGAAGACTCTTAAACAACTTAGCTTCAGTAGTACTAACAGTGGTAGAACTGGTGCATTTGGCAGGACAGGTCTTGATCGTATGTCCACATATATAGCGTGGGGGCCCCACAACGGCGTAGTAGCACCATTCGCAGCTTTCAGGACACTCTTCTCCGTCTTTTATGTCAAGGCATTGGCATGACTCCGGTTCATCGCATTCACAGTTATCGCAGCACTCAGTCCATTTTAACACTGTTTCATTTTTATAAATAGTTGTAATCAGTAGCGGGATCAAGTATGTATATCTGGTATAAGTACCGTTGGGATTAGTTGAGAGAGAGATTTCAAATTTACATCATGAGACCAGTAAGTAGTACAAAAAAAAAAAAAACAAAAAGATAAATTGTTCTTTTGGGATGTTATGAGGACAATGGTAATAGATTCATACAGCCAGTTGGTTGAGAGACAACTGAAACCTCGAGAAACTCTACTCGAGCATTGGCTATTGCAGCCACGATCAGCAATAACAAAACCACAAAAACTTTGTTGAAGGCCATATTGTTCTTAGATAAGAAGTATTTTTCTTAAGTAGGATGAATAAGAAACATGAGAGCTTGATATATAGGACATATTTATAGATGTATGGGATGCCTAAGATATCATAAGGTGGCAAATAGTTGAATGATGGAAAAATTTTGCATCCAAAGGGAAATGAGTTGTCCGTAAAGATAAGGTTTTTAACTATACCATAGTTTTTCAATATAATAGTTTTTTCTTTTTTTTTACACGGAATCTAATAATTCTCATTACAATATGTCCATCCATTTCTCTATGGATTTAATTATTATTTTTCTAAATCTTGTAAAATTTTCAATGAAATGTGATTTGAGTTTCTTTAAGAAACCAAAAAGAAAAGAAAAGAAAAGAAAAGTAAAGAAAAGGAAAAAAAAAAAAAAGACTTATCAGTTACTTGGGAAAGTTATGAGCATCATGCTCTCAGTGGTGATTGTCTGACCCCGCCTATGGCCGGAGTAAAAATAGGGTAGGGTATAGAAGCGAAAAAAGCATACCTACCCATCCTATCCCATTGTCATCCTCTAATAATTATTACTTGCAAAGCACCCTTGTACAAGTTTAAAGAGCTTTTTCAGTAGAGTTATTTATTGACATAATTACACTAAATATCTATCTTTTAGAATCTATTTTGAATTATGTCCCTTCTTATCATAAATGACATAATTATGTAAATGACTATTTTTAAATAAACCTTGTGATACCTATTTTCTTTTTCTTTCTCTTTTGATTTTCGTTCTTACGAAACAAACTATAGCTATTCCACTAATTTTCATCCAATTTTCCCGTCTCTCATTTTCTTCCTCCCTAATTTCCATCATACCAAACATTCCGGACCATGGTGCTCTGAATTCTATAGAAACTCCTAGATCCAAACCACATATTGATCCCATATATACAATATTGGGATGAGTTAAGAGAAAGATTTCTTATTTAAACCTTGTGAACAACTAGTAATGTACTAAATATAAATAAATAACTAAATTGTACTTTTGGGATGCTATTAGGAAAACGGTAAGAGTCATACCGCCGGGTGGTTGAGAGAGATCTGATACCTCAAGAAAATCTACTCAAACATTGGCTATTGCAGCCACGATTAGCAGCAACACAATCAAGAAAACCTTGTTGAAGGCCATATCAATCTTCTTAGATAAGATTTATTTTTTATTTTTATTTTTTTTTTGTTAGAAAAGATAAGATTTTTAACTACATACCATAATTTCCCGTATTCTATTTTTTTTTCTTTATCTATATTTTGAATCACATAATTCTCTTTATAGTTTTTCCATCCATTTCTCTATAAATAATAAATTCAGTAAAGAAAGTGTTACTGTAATATCCATAAAAGTTGTAGGTATTGATGTAATTTTCTTTAGTGATTGCTAAATTTTTATAAAAACTTCAGTGAAATCTACTTTTAATTTCTTCCAAGGGGAAAAAAAAAAAAAAACCACTCTTAATGGATACAAAGATAAATGAATGCAATTCTCTGAGTGGTGATCCCCGTCCTGCTCCGGTCTTAACTTAGATTGTTACAAGAGGTGAAAGTCGGTAAAATATACAAGTGGGGGAATATATACTTAGCCCGTCATGACCCATTACCATCATTTAGTGATTATTATCCATAATGCTTGCATCTTTTTACAAGTTTAAAGAGCTTTTATTTTTTAATAAATGGAGGATCAAATTATTTACATTTATTTCTTCTTTTTTTTTTTTTTGACGAAAAAGTTAAATGTGGGCTGGATCGATGTACGTTGGTTTACAATTATGGCATGCCATTTATATTGTAAAGCTGCAAAATGCCTTTCGGCACATTAGGCAGCTTGACATATTGTCCTCGTAGTTCTTTAATATGATCTTTAAAAAAACAAAAAATCAAAAAAAAAAAACAGCTACAAACAACGACTCCAATATCAATTTTTCAGTACCAACTTGTCAGTTATCACAATGAGCTTTCCATACATAGATACAATCTTCTAAATTGAAAGACTTGTCAATAAAAAAAAAAAGAACGAAACTCGAAATTGAAATGACAGAGAGGGAGAGATAGAGAGCTCTATCATTAGTAATACAAGCTCAAAGGCTAGGCTAGTTAAGTATCTAGATTTGTTGTCTCCGTTTCATATCTTTTTTGATGTACCTTTACTTTTTACTTATCATGCATGTCACATAAATTTAACAAAAATAAACGTATTCTACTGGACAGAAGCGGCGGATGAATGGTGTACGTTGGATTATAAATGGATGGCTATGATTTGAGGATGAGTCTAAGGGGCAGGCCAAAGTAAAAACTGACAACCTTGTAGGTATAGGCTGCAAAAAAAAAAAAAAAAAAAAAAAACATGGAGAATAAAAAATTGTTTGAGAACAAGGATTTGGTGTTTGAGATTTTGAAGAATAAAAGAAGTGAGCATTAAATACTTCAGTCAAACTGTATTCTACTCGTCAGTAACACAACGATTTTGCTTCTAATGTACAAGGAACTTTCAATTCTAAATACATTTTCATGTCCATTTTGGAACATGAGTAGAAAACCGTTTACCTCTATTCTTTTGTTATTCTGAGTCTTGTCAGCCTCCCTTCACCACGCTTTCAACACTTGCCTTCCATGACGATGCCCTCTGACAGACCTACGCGCCACGTTGGTGCCGTACGTCCGGCAGTGCCGAATAGCAGAGGTTACGTACTTACATAATGCAATTAGGTAATTTAATTAGATGGATATAGTCAATAGAAAGAAAAATGAGAGACAACAAATATGAACTCTGATGGCAGTGCCGGCTCCACCCCTAGGATATTTAGGCCATTGCTTATGGCCTCCAATTAACTTTTACTTTTAAAGAGATACTTAACAATCATAAATTTTCGAGAACTCGTAGGAAAAAAAAAAAAAAACAGTAGTTGAAAACTTGGAAGTTTAGAACAATAATATAGCCTAATTTTTGGGCACTATTACGTTAAGAATTAGGGGGAAAAATTTTTACTTAACAATTAATGAATTCCATAATTTTGCATTCAAAAGGCCACATTTTAAATTAAAAAACAAAAAAAAGGCCTCGTTTTGGAGATTTTAAGGGTGAAAACTAAAATGATATTTCAATGCATATTAAATGTCTGGATTCTGTTATCTCTCTTTTCTTTTGAGCACTTTTTCTTAATCAATAATAATTAAATGTGCTTTAAATTCTTCAATTTATTTTCTTGGAAACAAACAACCTTCGAATGACTTTTCGTTTTAAGTAAACAAACGGTTTATATATATATATATATATATATATATATATATAGTATCAGAGCAATTTCAAATAAAGCTCCCTATAAATTCACTATTTAAAAAAACAATATAACTTCTACTTGTATATAGTTTTCTCGCTTTCCTTTCTTTACCTCTCTTCTAACATCATCAACGTTCTAAGAGTGTTTCAACTAAAAAAGAAAAAGGAAAAATACAGGGAAAAATTCATCGGAAAATGGATTAAAAACAGTCATTGGAAGTGTTGGAAGAAGTTTTGAATTCTTTAGATGTAATCCAGGTAACACCTTTGTTTTCTACTCCTTTTTTTTTTTTTTTTTTTTTGTCAAATTATTGATTTACGATTATTTTTCTTGAGCTTTATGATATCTATTTTACTTTTTGTCGGTTTAGTGTTTTGTTTTATTGTTCGGTTTTTGAGCCTAATTGGCTAGGAAAAAGTTTGTCTAATAGAAATTATGAACAAATATACCTAATTTTTTGTAAAGTCCCCTTCAAAACTTGTTACTTAAGGCCCCAAAATTGTTTGAGCCAGCCCTGTCCGATAGTTAGGTCCCAAGCCATATAAGCCTCCATTTTTTTTTTTTTAAACTTATAGTATCGGGTGGTTTTGGATTAAAGCCCATCAAAAATCATATTTCCGGATCATTACGCCGGCTACATATATAGCTTCAGTTTTGTTAGCCTCCAATCAAATATAAGGGATGTCTGGGGTGGTCACATCTCCAAAACTATCTTCATGTGTCCGATTTATTCTTTTGAGAAAAGTACGGAGAGAAAAGTTATAAAAAGACTCATTCTTTTGCAGATTTATTACAGATGTGTCATTTTCATTTTTTTTAATTGGCTACAAAACTACTGCTTGTTTTTATAAATACGAAGCAATTCAAGCGGTAGTGAAATATTAAAAGCATACATATCTTCTTTTCCTTTAAAATCCGGACCTCAACTACGAGCATTAGGCAAGGGAACTAAACGTCTCTAGGGCAAAAAATTGAATGACGGAAAAAAAAAAAATTTGTATAAAGAGATAAATGCGGTTGTTAGAAAAGATTAGAGGTTTATCATACCATCATTCTGCAATATTTTACTTTTTTTTTTAATATGTGGAATCAAATAATTCTCTGTACAATTTGTCCATAGATTTGTCTATAAATTTAGTCAACAAAATCCTACTGTAATATCCACAAAAATTTGTAGTTGTTAATGTAATTTTTCTTTTTTAAAACGCAAGTGGTTGGTATGTATCTATTATTTGAATTGTAATCGGTGCACTACAGTTCAAAGGGTTTTTAATTAAAAAATTCATAGATTCTTTAATTATTATTTTTTTCAACGAAAAAAGATTGGTCTGACCTAGATGTTGGTACGTAATTAATTATTACGTGCAATTATATATATTTATATTGTAAAGCAGCAAAATACGTTTTTGGCACCGTTACATTAATTGAACGAGTTATATGCTTACAGATTCTCTACTCGAGATCCCATTCTTTCACACTTCTACATCAAATTAATTAACGCAGACGTTGCCTGCATATTTTTTTCAAATTGCTCCTTCAATTTTAACTTATTCCTTATCTAACCAATAAATTTTAGGCGCATCACTTTAAAAACTACACCAACTACAATAGACATGGAAAAAATGTTATAATATAGATTCTAATACCAACTTTAAAGTATAAGTCTATGTGTGTAACACATGAATACCAGTTTAGAGCTTCGGGACTTTATATTGAAAATTGTGTATTTCATCTTTTTTTCTCAACCTTCACTACCAGAAAAGATAAAATAAATGACAGTTATAAAAAAAATTGTGATGCATTACTGTAAAAAAAATGCAACGCATAGATTTTTTCCCCAAAACCATCGTTGTATGTCAACTTTCCACAACAACTTTTTAAAACCGTTGTGGAAATTCATGTTTGACTGAAGAATCCGTCTCCCGGTTTCTTCATGGTTCTGCTTCTTCATGTTTTCAATAACATTTTTAAAACAACGTCTCCTTTCTATTAGGCAACAAAACCCTAGCAGAGCATTCTAATAGCTAGAGGGGATTGGGCTGAAATCCTCCCACTGGTATATCGTATGTACAAATAAAACAATTTTCCTTTTCTTTTTTTTTTTTTTGGGGGGGGGGGTGTGTGGGGTGTTGGTACGTACTGTATTGCAATTTCTGCCTATATCTATTTATATATATATATATACATACATACATATAGAGTTTGATCTGTCTCGTATATCTAATTTCCAGTTATAATCACAACCTTTTAATTGGCTAAACATCTCATTCATAATTTTTCATGAGACGACATTAATTATGAAAACTTAGGATATGTTGGTAAGGAGAGAAATTAAGAAAGAGAGAGTGGTCGATAAATTCTTGATCTAGCGATCCATATAACAATCTCTTCAGTAAATGAATTATGTAATTTTTTCTTAATTATCCTTAAATATAAATTATCTGTGATTAACGAGACATCTTCTATTAAATTCTTAAAAAATTGTTAACAAAAAGAACCAAAGGGACAATTTATTAATAAGGACCAAATTGCATCCTTTTAAGTAGTTGCACATTTTTTAAGAAGTTGACAAAGAAGATTGAAAATTTATTAGGGGATCCTAAAACTGAAAAAGAAGCAGAGACCTAATACAAAAAAAAAATAAATAAATAAATAAATAAACGTTTGAGTTGGTATACAGTTGAGAAAAAAATTTATTTCAACAGGCCAGGAACATGAAAGAAAAAAAAAAGTTTGAGTTGGTATACAATTGAGAAAAAAATTTTATTTCAACAGGCACATGAAAGAATTGTAAAGGGGAAAAAAGTTGAAATAAGGATAAAACAAGAGGAGGTTTTTATATGCGTTTCATCTAGGGAATAGGAAATGGTGGTCGCATGAATATATATATATATATATATATCTATATACATATGTGTGTGTATATATAAACGACAATATTTATAAGCAGTACTATTTTATATAAGGAAAAATATTTCACTAGTCGCACATTGGATAGAAGTTAGTAAATTAGATAGAAAATTTATTAGGAGGTGCGATTAATAAATAATAATTGAGAGACTCACATCATATAAATATAAAACATATTTTTAATTGAAAAAAAAAATTTAGATTAACGATGAAAGATAGTTATTGAGATGGCCAAATATATAAAAATGTATATGTATTTTCTGTGGATGTTGTAAAAATAAAAAAAAAAAAAATCTTCGAAAGGGAAATAGAAGGAAAAAGAAAAATAAGAGAGAAGGGAGAGACAGAAAGATATAGCACTTAGCAGCATCCCAATAGTAATTATCACTTGCAAAGCACATTTTTTTACGTGTATAAAGAGTTTTTCAATTAATTAAAATGGAGGATGAAATCATTAGAGTTATTTAATTTCCTATTTTTTAAAATGAAAAAGTTTACTTTGGGCTGGATATTGGTATACAATTCTTGAACTTTTTACAAGAATGTCACGGATAATTGTAATTGCCTGTCATCAAAATGAGATGTTGTCCAAATAGAAAAATCTAATCAAAATATGTCATGCTGATCAATCTAACAAAATAGATTGTATAGACTGAAATATCATAAATTTTTTCCTCTTTCCAACCCCCCCCCCCCCCCCCCCCCCGTCTTCTTTTTTTTTTTTTTTAGACTGAAATACCATAAATTTTTCCTCTTACTCCCCCCCCCCCCCCCCCCCCCCCCGCCTTTTTTTTTTCACCCCCTCTACAGAATATGCCTCTCTCTCACACACATTCTCGTTCTCCCTTGCTTCTCTCTTTCTCTTTATCTCTTATCTAAGATTTGATGTATTTATTTTCATGTTTTTTTTGTCCATTCACTTTTTATTTATCATATTATTTAAATTTAACAATTCAATCATCTAAATAGAACTTAAATATTAATTATCTTGATTATCTGCTATACTAAAAGTCGGATTTTTGTTTTGATACACCCTTTCCTCCATTCAACACGTAACAGTCTATTCTCTCAATCTCCCTCTCTCTTTTCATTATTTCCAGTCCCCTTTTTTTGGATTGATGATTACAAAAATTTCCCCAAATTATAGGTCTTATAATACTTTGACTCTCAAATTTCAAAATGTATATCCATCTTGTTGATCTATGTTTTATTAACAAATTTAGTCTTTTTGTTATTTTGTTTAATGAAAAGTGCACATGTCAAGCATTCAAACGGGATTGCTAAGATATTAAATATGAAATTCTGTTTTACCCTCTATTCTAATGCACATTTTAAGTTTTTTTTTTTGGTTAAAATTATAATCAACATAAGAAATAACATTAAGAAAATAAAATATGAATAAACTCCTACATTATAAACAAAAAGAAACAATCTCAATTCTGTCAAAATGTTAAAAAAAGTTGTGAAAAAAAATAGATATGAAAAAGAAATAAGTTCACATGCAAATACGAATTCACATCATTCACATTTATATATATATTTTTTTCAATTTTTGGTAAATTTTTGCAGATGTTTTCTTATTATATTTTCATCCACCAGAGTGAATTGTCATATTATCATTATATCAAAAAAATGATTAAAGGACATAATCATAAAAGAGGAAAGATATGCTAACAGAAGGATCACTTTATTTGTTAGCGGAACATACATTGGAAAAGCTACCTAATTTAAGGAACCTTTTCTTATGGCATAATAGCCTATACGGGGATTGTGATGGCGTGCTTGAAAGGTGGTTTCCCTCTACTTGAGTCTCTTTGCTTCAATTATTTGGACTTGAAAGAGTGGAGAATAGAGGAAGGCGCCTTGCTGAGTCTTCGCCATGGTTGCATAAAGTTGAGGGAGCTTCCAGACGGATTGAGATTCGTTACATCTCTTAACGAATTCGAGTTCGGATCGATGCCTTGGGAATTTGAAAAGCGGGTAGAGGAAGGAGAAGAGGATTTCTACAAAGTCCAACATGTGCCTTCACTTATAATCCGAAGTACATAAGACGATCCAGGTAATTATTTCATTCTATGTTGTCTTGATTTATTTGTTCATTTTGGGTCGCGTGTTCCTCTAATTTAGGATAGACGATTATCAAATCAATTAATTATATATACCAATTAAAAGATGATTATCATGTGAATTGATACTTAAAGTTAGAATTAGAATTGGTAATGTTATACCCTTTATTTTACTTCGGTTTTGTACAAATTTGTTTAATAATATGCTTAAATCTCATTGCAGAAAACACTAACGAAGCAGAGGAGTCCTAAATGTGTTTGAATTGGGTAAGTTTCTCCTCTTGCAGAAAATATATTGGTGTTCTATGGTTTGAAAAGATGTAAGAGAATGCACCCAATGGATCTGGTATTTAATTCATGCTATCTTTTTTTTTTTTTTAAGCTCCCCTAGGGCTTTGTAAAAGTGACTTAATTAAGAGAAGCACCTGGTTTCTAAAGAAATTTTTCAAAACTTTTATGATTTGTTTGCAGTTTTGTATTGAAGCAAGAGAGGTGGAGGACGATGTCCATTCAAGTTGAGGACTCTGCTATATTATAGCTGGATGATTATATATAGTTTGACGATAATAAAAACTCGGACTTGAGCCTTTCTGCGATTGTTCTTGTTATATATATGTGTATATATATATATATATATATATATATATAATTCTGGAATTGTTGGATTTTGAAGACATTATTTGTCTTATTGGAATGCATGAGGATTTTATGTTTTATATTTTACTTAGTTCTGTTTTTGTTAAGGGAAGAGTGCTATATTTCTCTTCGTAATTGTGTTGGGTAATGGGTTTTCAATTTATACCACGTTGCTCTGCAGATCAGTGTACTGTTTAAAATTCAGTTTATTTTTAATGAAGGAAAGAAACTAAAAGTTCGGTTGTGTTAAAAGATATGCTAATTACAGAGCAGCTCATAATGCTATATATTTCTCGTTTGCTATTATCAATAAACTATATATATAGTTGTACTTTTTTTGGCTCGATGAGATTCCAGAGTGGATCAACTCAGTTTGAGGCTCCCATTGGTTTACATATTTGATCAGCTGCAATTCGGATGCTTTTATTCAAATGAAAAAAAAAAAAAAAAAAAATTCTGAAGAAGCCTAAACCACATTGTGGAAAATTAACAAGAATGAAATTACTTTTGCGATAAATATGGGATCCTAAAAACAGTGATATGCTACTAAATAAGTTGAACCTAATCGAATCAAGGATAGGTCCAACCAAAAAGTTTAGCATGGAGTATTTGTGAATTACTCCCATTAATTTTGCTTAAAAAGGATTAAAATTCCCAAGAGTACAGGCAAAACAACCTTTAACAAAACCCTGATGGGTCCACCAAAATGAGCAGGTTCAAGAGCATCACAAACTATGTCATCATCATAAATTTGGATGCAGTTCAGATGATCAAGAGAAATCCAATTGACCTTGATGATATTTGTAGCCTTAGAAAAAGTTTAACAAGCAAATTTCATTCCATAAATTTGCTTCTTTAATGCAAGAATAGATTCATGATAAAACCAATCTAATTCTTTTGTTCTCAGAATCATTGAATTTCTCACTTTTTAAAAAACCCCAAAGGAGGTATCGATAGCCGTCAGTCATAAGTTGGAGAGTTGACTTTATTTCTTTCAAACTCATTGGCCATTTTAATGCCTAAACTCTATCGCAATTTCTATATCCAAGCCACACAGGTTTTTGAAAATTTTTTTTGTCCTAAAAACTAGTAGGAACAGGTTTTCAAAAATGAAAAAAGTAGCACGTCAGACTTTCTCCTACCGTCAGTTTTCAGCCAGATAATAGTTTTTGTATGATAAGAGAAATGAAATTGAGTGATCAGTTTAATGACTGTTTGGACAAATTTTTATTGATGTTTTAGTTTAAAATAAGGACAAAAAGATGATTTAATTAATTATACAAGTTTAAAACTAAGTTTCCCTTTTTGCCACCAAAAAAAAAAAAAAAAAAAATAGGTTTCCCTTTTGAAAATATCTTCTCATTTTTGGAGGGATTAAAAATGGAACGACTTATTAATCTTTTATTTTTCTAGTTTTGTCTTCCCTTCACTTTACCAAAAATTCATAATTTTATTTTCTTTTTAAAATCTCTATTCCTTTTTTTTTTTTTATCTGTCCTCCCAATTTCTTCCTCTACAACAAATATTATTGAATTCATGCTCCTTTCTTTCCCTATAAAGCCAGATTATTAAGAGAGATAAAATATTAAGAAGAAAAACTCAAGGTACGAATTTGTTAGGTGGTATTAGGGCTTCTTGTGAGAATAATTGATCTTATATTCGAATAGGTTACAATGAGTGTCTTATATACACGGTCTAATGCCCTAAATTATCAACAAGATCTTTACAAAAAAGGAAACTAATTACAGCTAACAATTACAGCTAACAAATCAGCCTATAAAATTAGAAATCAGAAATCAGGAAACTTTCCTAATATTCCTAGTACAGCTGTGTAGCCGTTCAACACTCCCCCTCAAGCAGGTGAATGGATATCCTCCATTCCAAGCTTGCTAAGGATATTTCGAAACACAGTGCTTGGCAGCCCCTTTGTGAGAATATCTGCTAATTGATCCTTTGTTGAAACAAATGGAGTACATATTAGACCACTTTCAAGTTTCTCTTTGATAAAATGTCTGTCGACTTCTATGTGCTTCGTTCGATCGTGTTGTACAGGATTGTGAGCAATACTGATGGCAGATTTGTTGTCGCAGTATAATCTCATTGGTCCTTCACACTTAATCTTCAAATCATCGAGAATTATCTTCAACCACAGCAGCTCGCATATTCCCATCGCCATTGACCTGAATTCTGACTCTGCACTTGATCTTGCCACCACGTTTTGCTTCTTACTCCTCCACGTTACAATATTTCCCCCTAAAAAGGTGCAATAGCCCGAGGTTGATCTTCTGTCATCTAGTGATCCTGCATAATCTGCATCTGTGTAGGCTTCTAATGTTAAGCTTTCTCCTTTCTTGAACAAAATACCTCTACCAGGATTGCCCTTCAAGTAATGCAAGATTCGGTGAACGGCCTTGAGATGTGTTTCTTTGGGATTGTGCATAAACCTGCTGACTACACTCACAGCAAATGCAATATCTGGTCTTGTATGCGCCAAGTAGATCAGCCTCCCAACAAGCCTTTGATAAGCACTCTTATCTACTATGGGATCGTCTGGAGCCTCACATAATCCATGATTGAACTCTATGGGCGTATCAATCGGCTTACACCCTAACTTCCCTGTCTCTCTCAACAAATCAAGCACATACTTTTGCTGGGAAATAAAGATTCCTTGTTCTGAATGAGCCACTTCAATACCTAGGAAGTATTTCAATCTTCCAAGTTCCTTGATGTCGAATTCTTTCAGAAGGCACTGCTTTAGATTGTACATCTCACTTGCATCATTACCTGTCATTATCATGTCATCTACATACACCAGCAAGGCTGTCACTCCCCCTGAGTTCGAGTGTCTCATAAACAGCGAATGATCTCCTTGGCTTTGTTTGTATCCCAAGTTGACCATCACTTTAGTGAGTCTCCCAAACCATGCTCTTGGTGACTGTTTGAGTCCGTAGAGTGCTTTCTTCAACCTGCATACCATTCCTTGTTTTGATTCAAACCCGGGAGGAACTTCCATGTAAATCTCTTCTTCTAGATCCCGTGGAGAAAGGCATTTTTAACATCAAACTGTTGTAAATTCCACCCAAGATTGGCAGCTAACGACAAAAGAACTCGCACTGTGTTCATCTTTGCAACAGGGGCAAACGTCTCAAGGTAATCAATGCCATAGGTTTGAGTGTAACCTTTGGCGACTAACCTTGCCTTGTGTCTTTCCACAGATCCATCAGACTTGTACTTCACCGTAAACACCCATCGACATCCAACAGGTTTGATTCCTCTCGGCAATTCGACCAGCTCCCATGTCTTGTTTTTTGCAAGTGCTTCCATCTCCATTCTCATAGCATCCTCCCACTTCTTGTCCCCTACTGCCTCAGATAGATTTCTCGGAATGGGTATTGTATGGAGGTTGCTCAAGAAGACTCTATGGCATTGGGACAGTTTCTGGTAGGTCAGAAATAGATATAGTGGATGTTTAGTGCAGGTTCTGGATCCTTTCCTAAGTGCAATTGGTAGGTCAGTATCACTTGGTTTTTCATGTTCATCCATGGATTCATTAGGTTCAGGTGATGGTGTGATATTTTCGGTGGATGTGGGAACAATTTCAGGGATTTGAACATTAGCACGAATAGGAGATTGTACCTGTACCGGTCGAGGAGGTGGTCTTTTCTTCCTGGAAAAAACCTGTAGTGGTTGACTATTATCTTGTTTCCCCTTATCTTTTATCACTTCACACGACTTGAGTGGTTCGACAGACTCTATCTGAGTGGACTCAATCGAGACTGAGACAAGTTCAGGTTCAACTGATGTTGGAACAGACTCTAATGACGATTGAGACAAGTTTGGACGAGACAGACTTAGACTCGGAAAATCAAGAAGGAACAGGTCCTTTGCTCTATCTTCACTAAGATTCTCCCCCTGAAGATAGGAGTGTGGAAAAAAGGACTCATTTTCGACGAACGTGACATCAGCCGAGACAAAGAATTTTCTGGTGGGCGGATGAAAGCACTTATACCCCTTTTGTGTGGAAGAATACCCAATGAAAATGCACCTAAGAGCACGCGGATCAAGTTTTCCCCTATGTTGAGAATGGGTATGAACAAAAGCAACACTTCCAAAAATTCTAGGAATAAGATTGTTGGAAACATTGAAATTGGGAAAAAAGTTTGTGAGAATTTCAATTGGACTTTTAAAGCCAAGGACACGAGTTGGAAGTCTATTAATAAGGTGTGCAGCGGTTAAAACGGCTTCCCCCCAATATTGCTTAGGAACATTTTTTTGAAATAATAACGCCCTTGTGGTATCCAGGAAATGACCGTTCTTACGTTCAGCCACTCCGTTTTGTTGTGGTGTATTGACACAAGAGGACTCATGAATGATTCCTTCTTGTTGAAAAAATGGTGTGAGGGTTTGGTTGAAATAATCTTTGGCATTATCAGAACGAAATCGTTTAATTCTCACATCAAACTGTGTCTTGATCATGTTGTAAAAATTGGGAAAAATAGTACTCACTTCAGATTTATTTTTCAAAAGGTAAACCCACGAGACTCGTGTACAATCATCAATGAACGAAACAAACCATTTAGCACCAGAAATATTGGAAATAGTAGCAGGACCCCATATATCACTATGAATAAGAGAGAAAGGAGTAAGAGTTTTTGTATTGCTTTTCGGAAAAGAGGTTCGTTTGTGTTTGGCAAATTCACATTCAGTACAATGAAAAGACTCAACAGTAGACCCTTTAAATAATGATGGAAACATAATTTTAAGGACATTAAAAGACGGATGACCTAAACGGCGATGATAAAGCCAAATTTTATTTTTGTTCGACATAACTGACTCAGAAAGAAATGACTTAGATAGAGGATTCTCAACTCTAGTTCTTCCACTTTGATTTTCCAGGTAATAAAGACCATCCCTCTCACTAGCACGTCCAATCATCCTCTTCGTGTCCTGTTCCTGAAACACACAATGTGAAGGGAAAAACGTTACACTGCAATTGGAATCTTTGGTGAGTTTTTGAATGGAGACTAGATTTGCAAATAATTTTGGAACGTGAAGAACATTCTTGAGAGTGATAGAATCACTAAGATAAATGTCCCCTTGACCGGCTACAGTGGTAATGGATCCATCAGCTATGGTTATTTTCTTATGGCTAGAACATGGATTATAGGAGGAAAAAAACTTGTAAGAACTAGTCATGTGATCGGTGGCACCTGAGTCTATTACCCACATCTTTGGAGAAATTTTTTCTGAGACATTAGCAACACAAGAGGAAGAAGAGATACCTGAAAACGCCAATGAACATGTACCTGCCGGGGAGGGTTTTTCAAGGGTTCCTAAGAAATTCTTCAGTTTTTCAATCTCCTCATTGTTGAAATCTGAAGTCAAACCCTGTAGATTTCCCTCGTTGCTTGACTGATCGCTTGCAATGTGTGCTTGGCCTCTGTTATTTGCATTTCGGTTAGGTCTGCCATTGAGTTTCCAGCATTGTTCCCTAGTGTGGCGATGTTTTTTGCAATATGTGCAAAAAAGAGAGTCTCTAGCGTTCCTTGATGTGGCGGTTGCTTGAACAACAGGTTGATAGGGACTGGACTCCTTCAAACCTGTGCCTTTGGTCACCATGGCAGATCCTTCTCCTCCGTGGGTCTCAAGCATGACACTTCGGCGTCCTTCTTCTGCCCGTACAATTGCGATGGTCTCATTCAAGGAGGGCAGGTCTTCTTTTCCCAAAATCTGCACTCTAACGGCATCAAACTCGATATTGAGACCTGCAAGAAAGTCATATATGCGATCCTTGTCCAAAAAACGTCTCAAGATTGCAGCATCCATGACACACCTCATTTGAATACATTGATAATGATCCAGCTCCTGCCACAAAACTTGCAAGGAACTCGAATATTCGGTGATAGTCCGAGTCCCTTGTTTGGTTGCTGAAATTTTTGTTTTAATTTCGAATATTTGGGCAGCATCATTTACCTTGGAGTATGTCTGTTGGATTGTATCCCAAATCTCCTTGGCGGTTCCGAGGAACATACACGTGTCGCTAATTTCTGGTAGCATCGAATTCCATAGCCATGACATCACCAGTGAATCCTGTTCATCCCATGCCGCAAATCTGGGATCTTCCTGTGAGGGACCCGTACCCAGTAAGTGGCTCAATTTCCCTCTGCCCTTCAGGAAAGTACGCACCAATTGTGACCATTTCAAGTAATTTTTTCCATTAAACCTATAGACCGCTTGAATGTTCTGTAGGTCACCGGTTGAAGCAGCAACAGCAGCAGTAATTTCAGTTGCAGGAGCATCTGAGGCAGGGCTGTATTCTGTGGTCTCGGACATATTGACTTGAAGGATGATTGCAGGCGGGTGTGAGGGAAAGGTTTGAGGCTGGGAAAAGAAGGAACAGATCTGGTGGGATGATTTTGTGGTAGGAGAAGGAATTCGGCCAGAAGAAGAGAAAAACTAGCTTCAGGAAAAGGCCAAAAAGCTCTGATACCATGTGAGAATAATTGATCTTATTATTCGAATAGGTTACAATGAGTGTCTTATATACACGGTCTAATGCCCTAAATTATCAACAAGATCTTTACAAAAAAGGAAACTAATTACAGCTAACAATTACAGCTAACAAATCAGCCTATAAAATTAGAAATCAGAAATCAGGAAACTTTCCTAATATTCCTAGTACAGCTGTGTAGCCGTTCAACACTTCTCAATCCCAAAACCTAACTCAAGATGTGAGGCATTTCCTGACACTTATAAAGTGTCTATCTGGCTCTTCCACAACCGATATACGATTATCTAAACAATCTCCCCTCTTAACATCGTGCCTGAATCGGATTATCATCAATTGTTTCTCCCAAATTGAACTAAAACTTGTTGGCTAACTTGACTCTGATACCAGTATTAGGTTATATTGGGTCTTCTCAATCTCAAAAACCAGCTCAAGAGGTGAGGCTTTCCCTCACACTTATAAACTGTCCACATGCCTCTTGCACAACCGATGTGGGATTACCTCAATAAAACTAAAAAAATAATTTTAAAAAACACCTAAAAAAAAGGAATTAAAGACACAATTTTTTTTTTTTAAATAGCATTCCCTTGAATTTCTAGAATAACGAGGATTATGGGTCCCATTAAATGGCAGCACCAAACCAAGGGCCTCTCCGTGTTTACTAAGCCCACAAGTATAGCCAATCCCTCCTGCATTTATAATGCCAAAAAAGAGCAGACATTTAGAATATTGCTTGATGGCTTTAGGGTTTTAATCACCCTTTAAGATAAGTCAAAAGTTAAATTAATAAATTTCTCTACAAATACGCCATCTAATTAAAAAGATATTCTACCATAATACTAAAACGTACTTCAGAAAGTATTCTATGAAAACGTTTAGTAGTGTCTTCTAGTAGAAAATTTTTGTGATATCATACCAGAACATATTTTGGTATTTTATCGGAATAGGTTCGGTATTCTACATTATCTCCGATCGTCAATGCCAGTCTTTAGTCGCCTATTCTGTGAACTGTGAACTAGTAGCAAGATCTCCAGAATCAAGAAGGCCATTACACCAGTTAGAATAATGCTGGGATGAACATTTTTCATTATTGATGTTTTAACGAACCAAAATCAACAAAGAAGAAGAACATATATTTAGTCATGAAGATTATCTGGTAACGACGATTTAAGATATTTATGGTATTTAATTACCCTTTGTTTTTTTTATGTCAATTCATCATGCTTTGGACTCACTAACCAATTTAATATAGCAGAAGATTTTTTTTTTTAAGTGTAGTTTTTCATTTCCTCGTTTTTTATTTTATTTTTATTCTCTTTCATTCTTTCCATTTTCTTTATCTCTCTTTCTTTTTCTTTAATTGCCAAAATTTTTTCCTCATTTAACTCATTCAAAAACTTCTCTTAAATAAATACGTACATGTTTTTTTTTTTTTTTTTCATGACCATCTCACATTATCAATGATAACTCTATAAATAGAGTTATTTTACCACTTTGGTGCATGTAAATTGATTATATTCTTGAGTATTTTAATAAATTTTAGGTTAATTTAGTTTAATTTTGCATAATTTTAATTTAGATTAGTTTATTTTGATTTTGTGTACTTTGATTTAATTTCGTTTAAATAGTTTAATATGAACTTCAATATATTGGTATTAATTCACCCTCTAAACAATTAATTTTCTAATTTGTGTAGGTTATTAATTGGGTGAAAATTGGACAAAATGGTCATTAAAATGCATAAAAAACGAATTAGAAATTCAAATTAATCCAGATTCAGTCAATGCTCAGTCGCAGATGCTTCAGACGCCATCCCATGCACGCATCACGACCATCAGCAAGTGGATCGGCAGGTGGCTTTAGCTCCATTAGCACTGTGTTGGTTCTCGTGCCGCGCAACGCACTGAATTCGCGTGCATCCCATTTCTCGCCCAATCCACGTTCGCCACGCGTCCAACAGGCTCATCTGCCGCACCCAGCTGATCAGCCATTAAACCCCGATCCGCCACATGTCCTAGGCGCACCTGAGCCTAACTGTGCACCCCAGTTGTGCTGCTAGGGAAGAAAGAAAAAGAAAGAACAGAGCAAATTGGGGACAGAGTGCCGGGAAGGCTGAGACTCAAGAATAAGGGCCAAAAACCCAGAAGAAGAAAGAGATAGAAAATGAAGAAGAAAAAGAAAAAAAAATAGGAAAAAAAAAAACCAAAAAGTAGTAATGTAGGACTTTTAGGTTTAAGAATTAGTTTTTATTTTTAGTTTTAGACTTTATTTTCAACAAATTTCAAAAGAGATGACATTTGAATAACAAAATGAGGATATGAGAAATTGGTGAAAAACTTGAAGATTTGAGGAAATAATATCATTGGGATTTTCATTCCTTTTTCTTATCTCTTTTATTTTATTTGTTGGATGATACTTGAACTCTTGATTTACTTAATTTTAGGTTTAATTTCATTTTGTGGGTTTTATGTAGTTTGTTGATTTTAAGGTTTGATGTAACTCTAGATGAACTATATTTTAATGATTTGGTTAATTGTTAATGAAGCCTCTATTCAATTCATTTGTGTTTTTATATGCTTAATGCTTCTAATTTGTTGGGAAATAAATTAGTCAATTGACTTATTAATCTTAATGCTCGGGAGAGATTAATTCATTTATCAGTTTGGGAATATAATCTTATTTGCTGTTGAATTTGGGAGGCCAATGATACTTTGATAATCAAATAAGGATATACTTAATGAATATGTAGGTAGATAAGTTAGATAGGGATATCAATTTAGACACTTATGTATGTAATCTCATTTGACACTTGGGAAAAGTTGTGAGGTTAATTTTGAGCTCTAATTAATGAATTGATTTAGACTAGTTAACAATTTCTTAATAGGAGAAGAACATAGGAAAGATAAAGTGAAGTCAAGAGCCTAGAACCTTGTTTGTTTGTGTCTTCTTATTCCTTTGGCCTTGTTTGGTTATTTTAGTTTACTTTGCATTTTAATTATTTTTCAATCGGTCGTTCAAATATTCTTAGCATTAACAAATTTTGGTAATTAACTTAAATTTAAACAAAATCATGATGGAGTCGACAACCTTACTTATTATTTTATTACTTGTATGACTTGTATATTTGCGAGATTTCATACAACAATCAACTAC
>CM046366.1:119360-140864 GCA_025413025.1 Ficus hispida
TCTGGAACTTAGCGCTTTGGTTTCCGCTCCAGACGAAGTCGAAGCAGGGAAGCTTGGCGTAGTTCATTGACTCGCATGGCGGGATCGGGGGAGAGACAAGAGGCGAAGGATCGGTTATTTCGTTTGAACGAGGTTGAGGACGAGAAGTGAACCTCCATGGTGTTTTCAATGAAGAAGAGGAGTAGAAGAAGAAGAAGGAAGCAAAGAGCTGGAGGAAAGTAGCTTTTCTTGTTCCGCCATGAAAGCAAAAGGTTCTTTCGGAATAGCGCCTTGTACTGTTGGAGAAGCAATGGAAATCCGCTCTCTAGCTTCATCGCCATTGTTTGTGACGCTTTAAAGCAGAAACATGAGTGTCACCAAAAAAAAAAAAAAAATAAAAAATAAAAAGAAGGTAAGTTACCTAGTGTGCGATTATTGACAAAAATCTTAAAACAAAAAAAAAGAGAGAGAAAGAACTACCGGGTAGATTTTGTAGGGAAGAAATATAATGGAACATGGCAGATTTTGAGGAGAAAGAGAGAAGAAAATAACAGAATTTTGGGCATTAAAAAAAAAAAAAAGAATTTTGGGGAGAGAGAAGATTTTGTAGAGAGAGAATTAAATCGTTAGTTAAAGCAAGAAAGAAGAGACAGGACTACCCGATTTTGTTTTGAAGGAATTCATATTTATTTACTAAAAAAAAAAAGACTTCATATGTGTGTGTGTGTGTGTATTTTGAGAATGGAAGCAAAATGGAATTTTATCACACATTACTTTAGGTAAATAGGATAATTTATTTGTTTAGTCTTAAATTATATACATTCTGTCATTTTGACCCATAAACTTTTTGATTTTGGTAAATTAATCCTTGAACTTTTATTTTTTAACAATTTTAATCCGTAACACTAAACCTAAAGACGATTTATGAAATTTAACATAGAAAAATTGTATCCCTATCATATAATAACTAAAACTTATAAAGAAATTATTACATAAGTTCAAAGGTTTTAGTTTTTAATGGTTTTAATAAGAGAAAGGAGGAATTTTTTACTTAGTGTAATTATTTTTGTAAAATTTCAGGTTAAATAAACTGATAAATTACCCTAAATTAATTGGTTAGAGAAAGCATTAGTCAAAGATCTTGATCCTATTTTCTGCAATTTAAATTTTTTTTGGCGTTCTCTTCTTTTTTTTTTTTTTTTTTTTTTTTTTTTTTTTTTTGTGAGTGATAAGTGTTCCCAATAAGATTCTGATTTTACTCATGATTCTATCAAAAGGTATAGAGTTTGAATCCCCTACCTCTAAAATATAGATTTGTTAAATTTTAGATAATTACAATGCCAACCAGTATTTCAACAAAGAGAATTTAGTTTTCTGAGTAGGAAAATGAATCATATTCTTTAAAAGGAAAAACAAAAATAATATCATGGAAGATATGTTTCATGAAACAAAAAAAAAAAAAAAAAGGATAAAAAAGTAGGACAAAATAGACATTCCGATTTTTGCAGAATCTATAGAATTTGACACTTATCAATTTTATAATATTCATGATAAAACATTTTTTTTTTGAAAATAAGATGACTTTTATTAAAATAAGGCAAAGATGAGCTTTTACAAAAAGTGCCTGGAGTCAAACCATAAAAAGTTACCGACTTCCAAGCAGGTCGACACCATACATACTTGTTCTTTACTTGAAAATTTGAGAGAAATTTTTTTTTTCTTTAAAACATATTCACATAAATTATCTTGCGGAGAATAATATGTCACCCATATATATATATTAAACTGAGAATACCTTCTCGTGTCTTCAAACTTTATACATATAACAAAACATAATTTACTTTAGAATATTAAAATATTTTCTTAACATCGAATGCGGAAAATCATGCGTAGTGGTATCCCACACCGCCCTTCACTCGCCGCATCGTCTGCATAGCCCACCACTTAAATTGCAGGCTTTTTACCTACAGTATGAAATATAAGAGTGAGCTTTCGCCCAGCAAGTACAAACATAATCTCACAAAAATAATTTAATCATCTTAAAACATGTCAATCATCATGTAACTTATGCATGAGCCATTTATGATTGATTGAAAGTCTTATGCTTCATTTTAGACTCAATCTTTAACTTATCTTGTCTCAACATGTGGGCCCATAGTGTACGTACCGAAAGCGCGCAGCCTCCAGACAAAGCTAGGGTTTGCAAGGCCCTAACAGTTCTGGGAATTAAAACGTGACCCTCACGCATCAACGAGAGGTAAATGTCACAACTGGTTTTAAACATGTATCCTCCTCGATCACGGGAGGTTGGTACGACACCTTCCTTGATTATCTTACCATATGATTTAACATTAGTGAACATGCTTCATGATGTCACTATGTCATATTCAAACTTTAACATTTGCCATATCATGGCATTCTTGAAAACATGACATTTTTAAAACCATGACATTTTAGAAAACATGGCATAATATGTAACATGTTATAGCATATCATAACATCATTTAACATCATACAACATAGCATGTACATTTTAACATAGCATATATGAAAATAGTATTTACTATTTTCATACTGTAGGTGAGGTTCGATACTTGCCTGACTTATTGTAATCCAGGCTTCGTTGATTTCCACTCTGACCTCGACTGCAGGTTACTTCCTGCTATTAGAAAGAACATAGGATAAGAATCCTATAAAATGTTGGTAACCTTTCCAACATTATGGTTATATGTCCTTTTACAAGCCTTGATCAACTACTAGGTTACTAATTGTAACCCTAGAGATTGTGGTTAATTATCTTGACCCATTAGGTTACTTGAGGTAACCTTGGGTATTAAACCCATATGATTAGTATTAAATTACTATTCTTATTATCGAGCCTAAGCCTTAGTAACTCGGTTATCCTTCCCGGTTACCACTCGTCATCTTTTGTTTTTACACTTTAGCTTTTAAATCCAATTTGGAAAATTGGCTAGAAAATCTTTTATTTTACTTCAAAATTCGAGGTTTTCAAAGTAAAACTTTATAAAACTCATTTAAGGCTGAAAACTGCTTTTGAAATAGTTTTCATAGTCAAACAGGAAATGTTGATGTAAAAATACAGTTTTTCTGTATGTTTGTAGAAAATCCTGTACAGGAATTTCTTGTTCTCTGCACAGTTTTTATAGTTCAGGTTGTATTTAAAAATCCAAATGGAATTTGAAAACTTGTCTTCACGAAAGTTCTTGCTCTTGAGAAATTCTAAAACTTTCATGTTTTAAGAAAAACCCAGTTCTGCTTGGATTAGTACCAGTTTTAATTTGAAACCCACTGGTCGTGTAAACTAGGTCTGGGCAGTTTAGTCTCGGATTTTCGTAAAAACGGAGGCCATTGGAGCCTCATTTTGCAAATCCATCCGCGTTTCCCTCTAGGAAAAACTGTTCCGAGCAACTTTTGTGTTTTAAGTTTTGCCTAATTCGGCCTCTAAAGGCCTCAAAATCGGCTTGCCGTAAAACTGGTCAGGATCCACCCGAGCCTGGCAGTTTTTCGGTTTAGAATTCGTTTTACGTCCTAGACGTGGAATCTAGCTCAACCAGCCACCGCGGGAGCCCTAATACACACATGCAGCGATTTTCTAGCGTAAATTTTCTTTAATCACAATTTCTAACATCACCATGCAAACCTAATTGATATTGGATCAACTAAGTTGCATGATTTCGGTTGCACAAAACCTAACAAGCATACTAATTTAAATTCTAGCAACCTAGCACAAAATTATCATTCACCAACACTAGGGCAGATTGGGGACATATAATAAACTAGTATTTAGTATGCAAATTAAGAAAATTAAAGCAAGCATGCACATAAAAATCAAACCACCCCTAATTCTAGATCAAGCACAACCCTAGATTCCTAACTTTGGGCACAAAATAAATTGAGCTTATGCTCTTACAATTTCAACTTGAAATACATGTAAATTTCAAATTGAATGCTTAATTGAAAGAGATTAAGGTCTAGAATGATTTACCTTGATTTATCTCCAAAAATTGGTTAGGGTTTGGCTCACAAAACTTTTCCTCCTAGGACACCACCCAAGGCCGGTTTTGTTGCACCAATTGGCACCAAAATTGGCTGATTCTTGGTGGCTGCTTGCACCTAAACTAAGCTCCCTTAAATCCAAATTTTCTCACTCACTCACCCCCCCTTGGCAGCCGGCTGTTGGCCCCAAAATTGGGCACAAAAACTGCCAAAATTTTTGCTTGTACTTACTAGGGGAAACTAAAGACTACAAACATCAAAACCCCTAAGTTTCTCAATTTTTTTCTTCACTCAATCACCCACTTGAGATTGCAGATTTTTGGAGAGGGAAAATGGGCAGAATTTGGCTGCTTTTCTGAATTTTTTATCAGCCAAAACTGATCCCCCCATGAGCCTATTTATAGGTGAAAAATGGGACCTTTTTGCAAAAATTTTTGTTCAACTTTTGCTCATAAATCCATAGAGCAAAATTAATTATATTTTGACCCCCCCCACATGGCCGGCCACCTAGTGGTTCTAGAACACTTCATAATCTTCTAATAATTTTTTTTTTTAAAAGCCTTAATGATGTCATAAATCAAAAGGTGATGACCTAAGCCTAGTTAAGGCTTGTTTGGCTATTTTCCTTAATGTAGTCCACTTTAAAACCAACACAGATATTTCTAATACTGTGTTCACTAATACACAGTACAATTCAGTACTGTTATACTGAACTGCAGTCCAAAATTTATCTGTGTGTAGTTGGACTGTATATAACTTTTTCTTTTTATTTAAAGCCATTTGGCCTTTAATATCCTATTTTAGGTGCTTGATTTTTCTATGGTGGTTTTAAACTTTAATTATGCTATCTTGTCTGTAAGGACGGTTTTCGTAGTATATTTCCCATACTGCTTAACATTTCACAGTACCGTCTTATATTTGACCGCTCTGGTCAAACATTGACTTTTCTGGCCAAACTTTGACCAACATAAATTTATGAAATTTCATCATACCTTTTTCCTTAAAAGGTCTATCATGAAGTCTCGTAATTAATTTACTGAGAAATCAATCATATACTATAAAATTATGAATTTTGTATTAGTATTCATAATTTTCATAAAATTACACATAAACACATAGTACGAACTTTGAATTTCTTATTTACAAGAAAATCATGAGTTCTAAAATTTTGAAACGACCATCACGATCAGAGATGATTGTCTTTGGAATCCCATGGTAGCGAACAATCTGCGCGACGTATAGTTCCGCCAGCTGTTCCACCGAAAAGCTAAGCTTGATGGCGATGAAGTGTGCAGACTTCGTCAAACGATCAACAATCACCCATATAGCATCATTGCCACTGGAAGTTCGGGGTAGTCCAACCACGAAATCCATCGTCACTTGGTCCCATTTCCATTCTGGGATGGAAATTTTCTGCAACTCTCCCCCGGACGTTGGTGTTCTGCCTTCACCCTTTGACATGTAAGGCATTTGCTGACGAATGTAGCGACGTCATTCTTCATTCTGGGCCACCAAAAACTTTCCTTCAAGTCTTGGTACATCTTTGTAGCTCCTGGATGGACGGAATACGGAGTCTCATGAGCCTCCTTCATGATCTGCTCCTTCAACTTATCCTCGTTAGGATGCATAATCTATTTTTCCGATAGAGTATGCCCTCATCTGATATGTTGAAGTCCGACTCCTTTCCTTCTAAGACCTCGTTCCTTGTCCTGAGCAGTGAGGCATCTCCTTCTTGTCGCTCCTTCATGCTATCCAAAATGGTAGGTTGGAAAGTTAGGGCAGCTAAACTTCTTGTGATGAGCTCTATCCCAGCTTCCACTAGCTCCTTCTGAAGAGGTTCGATTAACGACTGCATGGACATTAACGAAGAAGACGACTTCCGACTGAGGGCATCAGCTACTTTGTTAGCCTTCCCTGGATGGTAACAGATGTCTATGTCATAATCCTCACCAATTCGAGCCATCTTCTTTGCCTCATGTTAAGCTCCTTTTGTGTGAAGATATACTTCAAACTCTGATGATCTGTGTAGACTTCACACTTACTGCCGTAAAGGTAGTGCCTCCAGATTTTGAGCGCAAATACTACCGCCGCAAGTTCCAAATCATGCGTCGGGTAGTTCTTCTCATGATCCTTTAGCTGGCGTGAAGCATAAGCGATCACCTTTCCATTTTGCATGAGCACGGCTCCCAATCCTATTTTAGAAGCATCGCTGTATATCACGAAGTTTCCTTCTTCCACATTCGGAATTATGAGAATCGGAGCGCAAGTCAGCCTTTTTTTCAGCTCTTGGAAGTGCTCTTCACACTTTGCAGTCCATTCGTACTTCTTTCCTTTCCGTGTAAGTGCAGTGAGTGGCGCTGCAATTTTAGCAAATCCTTCGACGAAACGTCGGTAGTAGCCCGCCAAGCCGAGGAAACTACGTACTTCGGTGACATTTTTCGGAGCTGGCCATTCACTTACTGCCTCAATCTTGGCCGGATCTACAGATATGCCGTTCTTGGAGACCACATGTCCTAAGAAATGGACCTTTTTCAACCAAAATTCACACTTTGTGAATTTAGCGTAGAGCTGGTTTTGCTTTAAAATTCGTAAAGCAATCCTTAAATGCTCCTCATGCTCCTCCTTTGATCTTGAATAAATCAAGATATCATCTATAAAGACAATAACAAATTTATCCAAGTAATCCTTGAATACTCGATTCATCAGGTCCATAAAGGCTGCTGGAGCATTTGTCAGTCCGAATGGCATAACGAGGAACTCGTAATGTCCATATCGCGTTCGAAAAGCTGTCTTGGAACGTCTCCTTTCCTAATTCGAAGCTGGTGATATCCGGATCGCAGGTCAATCTTCGAGAAAATTGAAGCTCCTCTCAGCTGATCAAACAGATCGTCGATCCGAGCAAGGGATACTTGTTCTTGATAGTTATCTTGTTCAATTCCCGATAGTCAATGCACATCCTAAGAGTGCCGTCCTTCTTTTTAACAAACAGAACTGGAGCTCCCTATGGCGAGTAGCTCTGACGAATGAATCCTCGATCCAGAAGCTCTTGTAACTGAATCTGCAGTTCCTTAAGTTCGGCAGGCGCCATCCTATACGGAGCCTTGGATACTGGTGCTGATCCAGGAAGTAACTCAATTTCAAAGGAAATCTCTCGTTCTGGTGGCAGTCCTGGCAGCTCTTCAGGAAAAACCTCTATAAATTCTCTGACTATCGGTACTTCCTCCGGTCTGCTCTTGGTTTCAAGCATCTTATCCACTATGTTGGCTAGAAATCCCATACATCCTTCTGCCAACAATTTCCTAGCCTTCAGCGCAGAAATGAACATTTTCGGCTGTTTTGGAGTCGATCCTCTAAAAATAAACTCCTCGCCTCCAATTGGCTTGAACGTAACAGTACGCCGTGGACAGTCGATAACTGCGTTGTACTTCCCCAAGAAATCCATTCCCAAGATGACGTCGTAGTCGAATAGGTCAATGATGATCAAATTGACATACATTTCCCTACCACATATAATTATTGGAACATGACGTACCCAATAATCAGACAACAGAATCTCCCCGGAGGGTAATGCAGTCCTAAATGTTTTTCCGATCTTATCACTTGCTCTACCTAGTTTCTTAGCGAATCTAGGCGATGTGAATGAATGCGTAGCTCCAGAATCAATTAACACATAGGCATCTTGTTGAGCAAAAGGAAGCTGACCTGTCACCACTGTGGAAGGTCCAGCTTGAGCATCCTCCTTTGTATAGGCGTAAATACGTCCTTGCGGTTCTGGAGCTTCCAACCTGCCTTGGGAGATTTCGGGTCCCTCGAGCTTCATCTGTGCCGCATGAAGTTGAGGTCCCTGTCCTCTCTGTTGGTTCTGTGGACTCTGGGGGTTAAGATTGCAGCTTCTAGCATAGTGGCCTTCCTTGCCACATAGAAAACAGCGACCGTTTCCAACACGGCACTCTCCTGGGTGCTTTCTCCCACATTTCTGACAAGTGGGATTATTGTTGTTATCAGGAGTATTTCTCTTTTGGGGAAAATTCTGTTGATTCCCCTGTCCTCCTGAATTCCACCTTCTCTTCTGCTGGTTGTTGCCGTACGGTCTGTTGTTGTTGTTGTTCTGGCCCGAAGGTCCTCCTTGACCCTTCTGTTGCGGAGTTTGGCCCTGCTTGGTCTGGTTCTGTTTGGCCTGGGCTTTTTCTTCCCTCTTCTCCTGGAAAAATTTAGCCCTTTGCTCCTTGTTCTGACCCACCCAATATTCAGCTCGAATTGCCCTGCTGACACATTCAGCAACAGTGAGTGGTGGATGGGGGCCACTGCTGATTACTACTGCTAAATCTGAGCGGAACATTCTCATCATTCTTCTTACTTTGTCCCTTTCGGAACTGATGAGGTGAGGGCAGAGACGTGCTAGCTGCTCAAACTTTTTGACAGCTTCGGCTACTGACAGATTTCCTTGGCGGAACTTGTCGAACTCGTCTTGTTGAGCCTCCATGACCTCAGTATTGAAGTACTTTTCCTTAAATTCCTCCACGAAGTCCTCCCATGACATCTGAGTCACATCTCGCCGGATCTGAACTGTTTCCCACCAGAGGCGAGCATCCTTTCGTAGCATGTACGATGCACAGAGGACTTTCTCCTGATCGTTGAGTCGGAGAAAATTTAAGGCGACCTGAAGATCAATCAGCCAGTTATCAGCCTCGATTGGGTTCGTAGACCCCTCGAATTCCGGTGCCTTCATGCGTCGAAATTTGTCATAGAGTTCTTCTGGAGCTCGAACCAGAGGCGCTGGTGGCACAGCTGCAGGCGCAACAGGTATTTCGAGGCCTATGGGATTCTCTGGAATCACCGGGTCAACATGAGGAACTTCCGGTGCTGCAGGTTGATTCACTTGTGCGGGTGGTACCTCAGCATTTGGAGGTCCCTGATTCTGCTGAGCTATCTGAGCTCTAAGTCCTCCTATCTCCTGCTGTTGTGCTAACATCATCTGCCTTAGCTCATTCAGCTGAGCCGCAAGGTCAAAGTCTTGGGTCGGTACTCTTCTACGCTTTGGTGGCATGGTTCTGTACGGAAATAAGGAAATAAATTCAGTTTCTTGAAATCATGCCTTTTATATAGAACCATAATCTTCATTCCATATAAAAGCATAACATGAACATATCTGAATTCACCATGTTCTCGTTCGTATCTCCTTCACAACAGGAGTACATAATCATAACATTTGGGGAAGATATAAAACTTTCCCATCATTTCCGTACGTCACCTAGTTGCTACCACCAAGCTAAGACACCACCCAACGTCATCCCTGTATCCAACATTCTTCAGCATGGCCGTTGAAGAAAATACTTACTACGCACATATAATCTTAACTAATCCTAATCGTAAGAAAATAACATAACTTACTTGGGCCGTTGCAGAAGCGATGTGAGGCGAAGTGAAGTAGGCTGGCAGGATACCGCTCTGATACCAAACTGTGACGCCCCGACTTCCCAAGCCAGGTCGACACCATACATACTTGTTCTTTACTTGAAAATTTGAGAGAAATTTTTTTTTCTTTAAAACATATTCACATAAATTATCTTGCGGAGAATAATATGTCACCCATATATATATATTAAACTGAGAATACCTTCTCGTGTCTTCAAACTTTATACATATAACAAAACATAATTTACTTTAGAATATTAAAATATTTTCTTAACATCGAATGCGGAAAATCATGCGTAGTGGTATCCCACACCGCCCTTCACTCGCCGCATCGTCTGCATAGCCCACCACTTAAATTGCAGGCTTTTTACCTACAGTATGAAATATAAGAGTGAGCTTTCGCCCAGCAAGTACAAACATAATCTCACAAAAATAATTTAATCATCTTAAAACATGTCAATCATCATGTAACTTATGCATGAGCCATTTATGATTGATTGAAAGTCTTATGCTTTATTTTAGACTCAATCTTTAACTTATCTTGTCTCAACATGTGGGCCCATAGTGTACGTACCGAAAGCGCGCAGCCTCCAGACAAAGCTAGGGTTTGCAAGCCCTAACAGTTCTGGGAATTAAAACGTGACCCTCACGCATCAACGAGAGGTAAATGTCACAACTGGTTTTAAACATGTATCCTCCTCGATCACGGGAGGTTGGTACGACACCTTCCTTGATTATCTTACCATATGATTTAACATTAGTGAACATGCTTCATGATGTCACTATGTCATATTCAAACTTTAATATTTGCCATATCATGGCATTCTTGAAAACATGACATTTTTAAAACCATGACATTTTAGAAAACATGGCATAATATGTAACATGTTATAGCATATCATAACATCATTTAACATCATACAACATAGCATGTACATTTTAACATAGCATATATGAAAATAGTATTTACTATTTTCATACTGTAGGTAAGGTTCGATACTTGCCTGACTTATTGTAATCCAGGCTTCGTTGATTTCCACTCTGACCTCGACTGCAGGTTACTTCCTGCTATTAGAAAGAACATAGGATAAGAATCCTATAAAATGTTGGTAACCTTTCCAACATTATGGTTATATGTCCTTTTACAAGCCTTGATCAACTACTAGGTTACTAATTGTAACCCTAGAGATTGTGGTTAATTATCTTGACCCATTAGGTTACTTGAGGTAACCTTGGGTATTAAACCCATATGATTAGTATTAAATTACTATTCTTATTATCGAGCCTAAGCCTTAGTAACTCGGTTATCCTTCCCGGTTACCACTCGTCATCTTTTGTTTTTACACTTTAGCTTTTAAATCCAATTTGGAAAATTGGCTAGAAAATCTTTTATTTTACTTCAAAATTCGAGGTTTTCAAAGTAAAACTTTATAAAACTCATTTAAGGCTGAAAACTGCTTTTGAAATAGTTTTCATAGTCAAAACAGGAAATGTTGATGTAAAAATACAGTTTTTCTGTATGTTTGTAGAAAATCCTGTACAGGAATTTCTTGTTCTCTGCACAGTTTTTATAGTTCAGGTTGTATTTAAAAATCCAAATGGAATTTGAAAAACTTGTCTTCACGAAAGTTCTTGCTCTTGAGAAATTCTAAAACTTTCATGTTTTAAGAAAAACCCAGTTCTGCTTGGATTAGTACCAGTTTTAATTTGAAACCCACTGGTCGTGTAAACTAGGTCTGGGCAGTTTAGTCTCGGATTTTCATAAAAACGGAGGCCATTGGAGCCTCATTTTGCAAATCCATCCGCGCTGCCCTCTAGGAAAAACTGTTCTGAGAAACTTTTGTGTTTTAAGTTTTGCCTAATTCGGCCTCTAAAGGCCTCAAAATCGGCTTGCCGTAAAACTGGTCAGGATCCACCCGAGCCTGGCAGTTTTTCGGTTTAGAATTCGTTTTACGTCCTAGACGTGGAATCTAGCTCAACCAGCCACCGCGGGAGCCCTAATACACACATGCAGCGATTTTCTAGCGTAAATTTTCTTTAATCACAATTTCTAACATCACCATGCAAACCTAATTGATATTGGATCAACTAAGTTGCATGATTTCGGTTGCACAAAACCTAACAAGCATACTAATTAAATTCTAGCAACCTAGCACAAAATTATCATTCACCAACACTAGGGCAGATTGGGGACATATAATAAACTAGTATTTAGTATGCAAATTAAGAAAATTAAAGCAAGCATGCACATAAAAATCAAACCACCCCTAATTCTAGATCAAGCACAACCCTAGATTCCTAACTTTGGGCACAAAATAAATTGAGCTTATGCTCTTACAATTTCAACTTGAAATACATGTAAATTTCAAATTGAATGCTTAATTGAAAGAGATTAAGGTCTAGAATGATTTACCTTGATTTATCTCCAAAAATTGGTTAGGGTTTGGCTCACAAAACTTTTCCTCCTAGGACACCACCCAAGGCCGGTTTTGTTGCACCAATTGGCACCAAAATTGGCTGATTCTTGGTGGCTGCTTGCACCTAAACTAAGCTCCCTTAAATCCAAATTTTCTCACTCACTCACCCCCCCTTGGCAGCCGGCTGTTGGCCCCAAAATTGGGCACAAAAACTGCCAAAATTTTTGCTTGTACTTACTAGGGGAAACTAAAGACTACAAACATCAAAACCCCTAAGTTTCTCAATTTTTTCTTCACTCAATCACCCACTTGAGATTGCAGATTTTTGGAGAGGGAAAATGGGCAGAATTTGGCTGCTTTTCTGAATTTTTTATCAGCCAAAACTGATCCCCCCATGAGCCTATTTATAGGTGAAAAATGGGACCTTTTTGCAAAAATTTTTGTTCAACTTTTGCTCATAAATCCATAGAGCAAAATTAATTATATTTTGACCCCCCCCACATGGCCGGCCACCTAGTGGTTCTAGAACACTTCATAATCTTCTAAGAATTTTTTTTTTTTAAAGCCTTAATGATGTCATAAATCAAAAGGTGATGACCTAAGCCTAGTTAAGGCTTGTTTGGCTATTTTCCTTAATGTAGTCCACTTTAAAACCAACACAGATATTTCTAATACTGTGTTCACTAATACACAGTACAATTCAGTACTGTTATACTGAACTGCAGTCCAAAATTTATCTGTGTGTAGTTGGACTGTATATAACTTTTTCTTTTTATTTAAAGCCATTTGGCCTTTAATATCCTATTTTAGGTGCTTGATTTTTCTATGGTGGTTTTAAACTTTAATTATGCTATCTTGTCTGTAAGGACGGTTTTCGTAGTATATTTCCCATACTGCTTAACATTTCACAGTACCGTCTTATATTTGACCGCTCTGGTCAAACATTGACTTTTCTGGCCAAACTTTGACCAACATAAATTTATGAAATTTCATCATACCTTTTTCCTTAAAAGGTCTATCATGAAGTCTCGTAATTAATTTACTGAGAAATCAATCATATACTATAAAATTATGAATTTTGTATTAGTATTCATAATTTTCATAAAATTACACATAAACACATAGTACGAACTTTGAATTTCTTATTTACAAGAAAATCATGAGTTCTAAAATTTTGGTTATTACAGGAAAAATAGTTTAACAATGAGCGAGTAACATGATGTCTCTAATATGTTCAATGATGGGAGCCTCAAGAGCTTATGTAGTAGGCGAATAAGTAGTCACACGACATTTATAGCATCCGACTCAAGCATCCATTCTCAGTAGCCAAAAGAAGGGTCACAGAAGCACCTTCCTGAATTGTGGAATGTTGTTTCTTCTCATGTACCGCAATGTCTCGCATGACGAAACTTTTCTTGATATATCATTGCTCTTTTCTTTAAGGAAACAAAAAAGTCTCCGTCTCATTTTAACTTTGCTTTCGTGAAAAAGAAAATGTATAGGACGTGATTAACGATTTTGGGTGAGAGAATTAATGAATAACACTTTCATTGATATGAAATCTTTATCTTCTCGGTTGTAAATATAGCTTAGCTGTAATTTACATACTCCTCCCCATCTTAAAATTCAAAAAATAAAAAATCTTTGCAAGTCATGATATTTATCAGTTCGAGTAGATCACAACATAGCATTGATTCAGGGGTGAACATCGGGTGGGTTGTATGAGTTTTTGAGATTTTTCAATCCACCCAAACTTCTTTGAAAAAAGTTGTAACCTACCCGATTAATGTAAAGTTTAAAATCAACCCATCCAATTAAAGTTGGAATTGGTTGGGTGGGTTGATCAGGTTAGTCATATAATAAAAAGAAACTTAATAATACAATTTTAAATAAGAAATATACAAAAAACAAAAAAAACAAAAAATTCGTAACATATATTTTTATATCAGGTAGACAATATCAAATCTAGTTCAATTTTTAAAATTAAACAAATACAAAACTAGAAGATCAATAATGCAAATTACAAATTTTGTATGTTTTTCTAGATTTACAAATATATATATCTATATATAAATCTTTTATTGTCCTCGTTGGAAGGTTGGTGATTTGCCATAGACAAACTTACATTGTCTTTTGTACATCTTTCGCATTTCAAAATTTTATGTAGTTTCTTTTTAAGAAAGAAATTTGAGTGAAATTGTTTAATAACTCATAATCCCATATATAGTGTGGTTGAGAGGAAAAATTTTCATTTCTTTCCAATGTGTGACTTAGTTTGCCATTTCGAAGTTTCAACACGGTTGAAACTGCAAACAATAAATCTTTTGTAACTCACAAATTACATGACAACACTTGTAGCTTAATGCTAAGACTCTCGAGGAAATTGGATTGAGTCCCCTCCTTTGCAAACTTCTCCAAATTCCTTTAAGAGTTTAAAGGACTTGGTTTGCTTCATTTCGGTTTTGTTCACGATAGGTGCAAGGTGGGGAAGCTCCCCCATCCTCACACCCACCTCCGCCCCATTGCACACTCTTATAAAATAATTATAATTGTTTATATTACAAATAAAAAGAGAAACAAAATAAATTGGAGTTTGGATTTGGTTTTAAGTTTTTAATTTAATTTCTAGGTATACATCAGTCATTATGTTGCTAAATTTTATGAAAACTTAGTGGAATTTGCTTTGAGCTTTTTTTTAATAATTAACTTTAATGAGTAAATGAGTAGAGTATGAGTACCATACCCCTAGTAAGATTACCTGCACCCACCCCATTTCAAATTATAAGGGTATAAGGGCAAGTAAGAGGGGGAGAAGTATGTAGAGGTGGGAGAGACATACCCACCCCACCCCCGCCCCATTGCCATCCTTAGTCTGTGCTAAGATGGCAGCAACTTGACGATTCGGCTGTAAACAGTTTGGTTCCTGAACTTCCCATTTATTTTAAAGGATATGAGAAATTGTAGCCTGCATTAAGTTTTTGGTGGTCTTCTTTAGGCATATGAATTTCTTTTGTTACTACTCACATTAGTTGTATTGATTTTTCCTTCACTATTTTGGCTTTGCATGCAACTAAAACTTTGAAAGATGAATAAAGTGTCGTTGTGCATCCCCTGAAAGAAAAAGGGTGAAAGAAGGCGCGACATTTAACACAAAAACTAGGTAAGCAGATCTTTAAAAAACGTTATAACAAGATTTAACGACGCTTGAAAAACCATCGTGAATTCTGAAGTCGTTGCATGTCATGTCGAGCGAAGTTCTAAATGTGTTAAATGCACCACGTAACCCGCCAATGAGATTCAGGGAAGGCGTATTTAACACGGAGTCACAACTCCAAGAACAACTCCCTGGCCTGATAGAGCCCTGTGTGTAGTGAGTGGTAAACAAGGGATTGGTTCAATGTCAGGAGGTATTCGGGCTTCATCAGAGTGCCCAGATATGCATAGAGTGTCATTCATCTCGAACCCAATAAATTTCAACCATTCCGTTCCTGGAATCCCAACAAACCTAGCTCCAACTGGTATCTGCAACGTTGTCAAAGAACACAAATGACTTAAACTTGGGCTCACCTCAAGTGATAGTCCTGAAGTTGTTAAAGTAAGAGTAACCAATCTCCCTTCAGATATCACGGTTTCTAGCTCGGCCTTCCTTGTGATATTAATTTAAGAAAACTTCTTCGAGAGTTGTCACACCAAGTTGAATGTCTGATATACCGAATTCGGTTTCCCAATCTTGAAGCTCGGTGAAAAAGTTCTGCTCAATGTTATAAAAAAAAAAAAAAAAAATCTCATTCTTCCCAACATTGAGGCAATTTCTTCAAACAAAGGTACTAAGCTTACCGGCAAGAGCACCTCTTTATCACGAGGAATGGCGAAGGTCAAAAAAGATTTGCTCTCTTCTTTTGGGACAATATCTAAGTTCTGTTAAAAAAATTTCCGAAGTCTGAAATCAACCGTCACGAAACGAATATCTTGAAGTACAAAACTAACTTACTCAACTTACATGTTTAAAGAACTTCTTCATAGCCTCATGATGAGTTGTACCGCCTACATTTCTCTGAGCGGCTTTTTTCAATTGGAGCTTCCAATAAAACTCATGTGAGCAATAAAACCAGCCCCGAATCGCGAGTTCAATCTGACTGAGGTTCTAATGCAATATATATATAGGAAATGTCTCGTATGCAGTATCACATATCACATAGTTCTTATAATTTTATTTAGAAATTAATAACAATAATTCATTTATAAGTAATTTTCTATTTAGAATTTTGTCACAGGATACTATTCAGACGTTGATACAAAAGACAAGTATCACTAAAAAATATTATATTTAATTCATTTGATTATTATAATATATCACAAAACAAGATAAAAATAACGTCTGGGAGGGGTGCCGTATAGCGGCCCCTCTCTCGCTCTATATACATATATAAATATATATTTATAAGCTGAAATAAGCTTCAATTACAATCTGATTTTCTCGCATACAGCACAACCATCTCTTAGTTAACTTGTGTATCACTTCAAAACAGTATCAAACCAGAAAATATGGCAGAGGCCAAAGAGACATGAAAAATTAAATAGTTGTTATATGTATATAACGTCAGAATGGGGATTTCTGACAATAAACTAGTAGGGATTTTCATGATCCTTAAATCTTATTAACATTTTATTGGACTAAATATAAAAAGTAGCGGAGAATTACATATTTCCTATAATTAATTATGTTGACCTCCATCGCCGGCACTGGGCGTAGCTGGAGTTACTTTCACAGCAGAATTCGAATCTTCTCGACCTGCGCTACACCCGATCAATAGGCTCCTGGAAAAAAAAAAAAAAAAAAAAAATTCAAACGCAGAGTTTGTCAAAAAATCAAGTAGATGAAATTAAGTATTCAAAATTAGTTGAAATGTTTTTAAGCTAATAGAGATTAGAGAGGATTGCACATACCTGTCAAAGCGATCGCCAAGTGGTGGATTGAAGAGAAGAACAAGGACTAAGATCCAGCATAACCATAAAACAAACCCTAACGACTTCATTTCGCTCCCGATCGATCAAGCTGGTTGCGATCTGCTCGTATGAGTTATGAACATCTGTATATTTATACTTGTTTACTTAGAAAGCTGATCAGTTAAAGGCCAGCAGTATTCAAAATAGAAGAAGCTATCTAGATTAAAATATTGCAATTAGAGTCTTGGTCAATGGTGGGTAGGGAAAAACTGATGCCTGATAAAAGACCTTTGCCCGAGATTGTTTTTAATAATATAAACCCCTGAGGCCTTGCTCTGTTTAGTTGTTTAGGAAACTACTTGGAAGATGAGAGAAACCCCAATGAGGCAACGGTCAATTCTTTTAATCTTTGATATATATATATATATATGTATGTCCTATACCGTATTTAGACATATACAATTCCCATATTGTTTGAAATGCGAATGTTTCACTTTATCTATCAAGAGGCCCTACTCGTTAGTCGCTTATGAACAACAATAAATTTGAATGGAAATGTGAATGAAAATGCTTTTTAGACCGATCAAGAGAGATCACGACATGTTCTCTTAGCTAACTATTTTCATTTTTTAGAATTGAAAATATAAAGAGTGTGAAAAGTCACTTTATTATAGGTTAGACTAGTTTAAAGAAAATACCACTTTCTTCCCACCCGTTCAGTAAAAGAAAGAAAAAAAATCAATATTTCACAAGACACACTCAACATCGACAAAATTTTTTTTTTTTTTTTCAGAACTATTACTTTGTTCTCTTTTAACGTATTTTGACACAGGCGTGAATGTGTGTATATATATAGAGGGTGAATTTTACAATCAAGGGTCAATAACTGAGTTTAGGAGTCACTTGACTGGTGGGTCAGTTAACAGGTCAATCTCACCGGTCGGCATAATGTGAGAGCAACAAAGACAAATGTAAAGATAATAAATAACATAGACATAATATCTAATGAGGTTCATTCATTAATAAAAGTTGCTTCTCTGTAAAATTTTAAGAGATCGTCTACTTTGAAGAATGTGTTACAAGGAGATCATGAAAAAGTTGACAGACAGAGAGAATGTCGAGCGTAAATATAGAGAGTATGGATGGTGTCTCCGTATGTGTTTTTGATAATCTCCACATCAAGAGATTCTCCATCAAGTATTCCATTTATTTTATTTCCTTTTTATTTATTTTTATTTTTATGGCTGATGCCAGACGGCCAGCTTGATGGGCAGCCCGCCTGGCCGTGGGCATTTCAGCCCACGGCTTGGCCCAACGGGCCTGGCTGTGGCTTTGCAGGTATGGCATTTTTCATACCATACACACATACATGTCTATGTATACATATATACATATATATATATATATTTAAATATATTATTAGTATTTTTATTTTTAAAAAAATTGACATGACCATTTGTTTCATCTTATTTCATTTTTATCGCACAAAGTTTTGTGATCACTTTGCACACATGATAATTTATAGTAATTTCTAAAATAAATAAAAAGTCACCTATTTTAATTTTTCAAGTCCCTTTTATCACTATTACATAAAAATGTTCTTAAAAATAAATTATAATTTATATTCTCAATTAAAATTAGCACATTAAATCATAAATTTTTGGGATATTATAATAATAACCACTTTTAAAAAATCAAAGTACAAGTTACTATAATTTGACAACATTTATGAAATTAGTACTAAATTAATAAATGACAATTAAAAAGACAAAAAAAAAAAAAAAAAGAAGAAAGATAATTTCCGAATGCATAGAAGCTCAATTAGGCTTTCAGTCACAAAAGAACTGTGTAGTTAGTTGAGTACAATAATTATCTCCTAGTCTTTGCTTTGTACTTGATCAGGTAAATCGAGCATGTAAGTATATATAATATGGTAATAAGAGAGAATAAAAAACTGAAAAGGTTTCATATTTAACTATTAATTTACTATAAGAGTACGTTTACTTGTCGAGAATTCTAAAAATAGAAAATTAATTCCATAAAAAAAGGAATTAAATTTCACATAATTAAATTTCAGAATTAGATAAAAGTATTTATTAATCTATCAAAGAATCTATTTATTTGAGGAATTAAATTCCTATTATATTGTTTATTTTCTAAAAATTGAAAGGATTGTGAATATATTTACTATAGTTATGAAATTATCCTTAAATGAAAAAAATAATTAAATAAGAATAAGGGTATATTTAGTATAGAGTTAGTTACTTCCCATTTTTTAGGAGATGAATTTATTTTCACAGATAATAGGTGGGAGACAAGTTCTTATTTGTCAAGAAAATTAATTCCCTATTTTTAGGTGAGACCCGCGTCATTTAATTCTCAAATATAAAAGTAAACACTGTAATTTAAAATCATGTATTTAATTCTTTTTTTCAAATTAGATTACTTATTAGTAAACACGCCTTAGTGAACAAAAAGATGATCATTTCCATATCATACATGCATGTCACGTACAGTAAATGCAGACTATTAGTAGTAGTAGAAAATTAATTTGATGATCAGGAAAAATTAGTTGAATAAAATATTTTAAAGAAGAGCAGGAAGCTCCAGAAGGACAAGTCATCCAATTATCAAATTAGGGGTCGTGTAAGAAATGTTTTAAAGTGGACAAAACATCATGTTTTCTCTTTAACTGCTTATTTATTTGTAATTTTTACTTTGCTCACTTCTATTTTTGGTTGTTTTCTTTTGGGCCTTATGTTTTAAGATTTTGATCTTTTTATTTTCTTTTTAATAAATTTTGCTTATTGAAAAAAAGAGGCATTCACCCACCCATTAAGCCGCCACGCAAATAATTAATATATAGTTAATTTGATTTGTTTAAACTACATCATATTATTTTTAAGTGATTATAATCTAAATTTTTGTATAAAATCAAATATTCATATTAAAAGAGCACTTCAAATGCATGCCTTATTCAAAACCTCAATTATGGCCTTTTCTCTTCCACTTTGCAACTCGCACCAGCTCAGTGAAATTATTGTTAACAAAACCAATTATATCATTATTTAAAAAAAAAAAAACCAATTATATAAATGTGTGTCGCGTGAAAGTGGAGATTGAGATGGAGCCATAGAAAGCCCAAGGGCTGCCACTCTACTTTTTTTTTTTTCCCTCACTTTTTTGTATTATTATTATTTATTTATTTTTTTGGTTCGCGCATATATATAATAATATATATTTGTTTATAATTCTAGCAAATAATTTACGTAGAGCCAGCCACCATCTTTGAATTGAAGAGAGAGAAGAAAATAAGGTATAGCGTTTGGAGTAACCATTAATTTGAATAAGCGTTTGACAATCCAAACTAAATGGAACATTGAAAAAATAGAAATGTTTTCATTAGTTCAAAATGAGAATTGAGCTCCCCTTAAATTTTGGTCATTTGAATGTTTAACTAAGGAGTAAACATTTGAAAAATAATATATTCTCTCTTTTATTTATGTTTCAAAATGTCATGATTTACCTATCAAAATTTGTTATGAACACTGAGATTTTGTAAGATTTGTTGGACTTGTTTTCAATATCTATCTAAACATGCATTTAAATATTTTGTTCAATTATTACTGTTCAAATTATGAACATTCAAAAACTATTTTTAGATGACAATTCAGATGTTTCTGTTCAAATATTTCCATTTAAATGTTTCATCTAAAATGTTATCATTCAAATATGAAAATATGACCATTAGTCCTGAATGTGCATACATATATGTTATCATTCAAATGTCGTCGCTGTTAATAATTTATTAGTGATAACTTTCTGTCGTTGCTAGAATTGTCGTATCGTAGGTCCTTTTTCTAGTATTGATATATAGAAAACGTCTCGGATGGGGTCCCGCTTATCATGTGGTTCTTCTAATTTTTTATTTAAAAATTTGTTGACTTACATGTAACTTCTTATATAAAATCTTATCACATCAAACTATTCAGATATTAGTGTAAATGATAAGTATCATTGAAAATATTACATTAAAATCACATGATTGTTATAATATCTCACAAAACATGATATACATAGCATATGAAATGGATTCCGTATAGCAGTCACTCTCCATATATATAACATATATATATTTATAGGCTGAAATAAGCTGCAATTACAATCTGAATATCTCGCATACGGCAAAACCATCTCCTAATCACCTCGTATATCACTTCAAAACAGTATCAAACCAGAAAATATGGCAAAGAGACATGAAAAATCAAATAGTTGTTACATATACATATATATTATGTTAGAGTGGTGATTTCTGACAATACAGTAGTAGGGATTTTATGATTTTTTTTTTGGGGATAAGTAGAATTTTCATGACCCTTAGATCTTGTTAATTTTTTAGTAGACTTAATTAACAGACAAATATATAGGAGAAGCATATATCCTATAATCATTTGTGAGGAATTTTTCCAGTACCGGCCTTGGGAGCACCTATGCTCAAAGAAGAATTCGCGTCTTCTCGACCTGCGCTACACCCGATCAGCAGGCTCCTGAAAGAATGAAACATTGAGTTTGTCATAAAAATTAAGTAGCCGAAGTGTCCAAATTAGTTAAGTACTTATCTCGTTCTTTCGTCTCTACAACGTTTATAAGTTGATAGAGATTAGAGAGGTTTGCACATACCGGCCAAAGCGATGGCCAAATGGTGGATTGAAGAGAAGAACAAGGATTA
>CM046366.1:140964-187222 GCA_025413025.1 Ficus hispida
ACTTTCTCTGCGAGTAATTAGAGAAAACGATGTTAAGACGAATTTTTATGTTTCAAACGAACACTTCAGATATATTATGATTAGTCAAATTAGTCTTAGCTGATTCATAAAGAAAATTTGTATAAAATAATAATAATAATAATAATAATAATAATATAATAATAAATAATAAAGCAAATATTGGAATGTTCTAAATTGATACAAATGTTGTCTCTCTTTCTTTGACTAAAAATATCGTAAAAATTTAAATCAGCATTAATTGGTAGAGCTCCAAATTAATACAATACCTCATTTTGCATGAAAGGTAACTTTCACCCAACCACCATCTGATAATTGCTTTACAGTAAAAACTCACAAGCTTTTCTGAGGGCATGGCTGTTATTGTAAGTCCTCCCACAACCAACCAACGCCTCAACGCCAAAACCATGTTGCGTACGTGTAGCAAATTCCCCAACGGCCATACCTACAACAACACACATGTATATATATAAATGTGTGTGTGAAGAAAATTATGTGATTTACTATCATGTCATTTCACAATCTTTTGACTCTAAATTTTAAAATTTAATAACTTCCATATTACAGACTTTAGTTCATTTACAGAAAAAAAAAAAAAAAAAAAAGATACAAAATAGATAACGATAGTAAAAGATTTTAACTTTGTAGTTTTATTTTAAACTTTTGATTGAGTTTATGTCCCTCTAAAAAATTTATGACTTTGTTACTGAGATCTACTGTCCTTGTAATTTTTATTTTAATTTTTATTTCCAATCTCATTACATTCTTTTACAATTTGGTAAAACACACGTACAATTGACTAAAGAGAATCCTTACCATGAACCATCATGGTTTTGGCATTTTCGATATAACGAGATGCTTTGAAATGCAATTATCTATTTCCTTTCTTCGATGTTCCGGATATAATTTCTTAAAGAGCACCAGACTCTGGATTACTGAGGAGTGCACTCTACGTAGCTGAAATGATAGCATACATCAATCAACTTTAATGAAGCAAACATTATACACACAAATATATATATCTTACTAAATATTAAACTAGGATCATTCGAAAATCTTACTCTCGCTCAATAATTGTATCTGCAAGAAACTCTGTGGGATTTAAGTACTGAAAGAATCGGCAAATTAACTTACGTTATTAAGTGCAAAGAAATATTGAGTTTAAACATAAATTATATACATATATATAGATATTTATAAGTTTCTTACAAAAAACTATTTTTAATTTAAGCACAATTATTTCAATGTAATGTCACAAAACAATACCTCTACCCAACGGTATGCTCTTTGTGGTTCCCAAGCAGACATACTGCCATCACTACTCTGCACTCGAAATAGCATATATACATGATTAAATAATCACTAAATAACATATTGAGAACTACCGATAGTGGTGGTATAATGAGAGGATGACAAGTCCTACTTAGAAACTTTGTTACTAAATACTTGGATTGAACAGTACTGGTCATTTTTTAATTCACCCAAACAAGAAATGGCATACTACTCATGAGATTTAACATTGTAATCAAAAGGGTCGTCGATGCCAAGCTGTTTTTTTTTTTTTTTTTTTACTTCGAGTAATTTGCCACGACACAAAAGGTTATGGGGGTAATGATACCAAAAAAAAATGCCAATAAATTATCACTAAAGCATTTACCAAAAGCCAAAATTGCATATCAAAAAATAGAGATTTCTTGAGAAAAACATTTGCAAAGTTCTTACCTGATATGAGAGCAAGACATTTACCGCATCATAGAATTGCTCTGGATCCATTTTCTCTCCAACTAGCTTTGGTGAAATTTGTGAGAGCAAGAGTGCAGCCTGTGAATATAAAAATACCAAACTCAAAAACAAAATCCCACATTGCTAATAGAGACCCTGTTTTGGATCCATAGTCAAACCCCCAATTCAAACCTTTAATATATATATATATATATATGACGTTTTCTCTCATAAAAATTTGAGTTTTCTATTCAAACATATTGTCCAAACAGAGACGAAGGGAAAAAGAGACTGGGACGGCTTAAGCCCTCCTCAACTTTTGATTTTTTTAAAGATAACCCATGATTTTAATTTAAACTTTCATAGAAGCCCTCCCCCTCCCTAAAAAGAAAAATTTGCTCATAATAACCACCCTTTTATTATCTATGATATAGTTATTATTAGTCCCGTAAAAAAATTTTCTGGCTTCGTCACTGAATCCAAACATGACCAATTATGTGCATAAATAAATATTGCATGTACAATGGACTAGCCATCTTACCTTTAGTCCTTCCGCAGTGCAATCAGAGACTATCCAACCTTGGTCACCAGTATTAAAGGTCCATCCACCTTTACATATATGTCGATACATTTGAGTGAAATTTCCTGGATGATTCTCACGAATCTGCGTATAAACGACAGATTGGTTCAGTAAGTACGTAGTAATACATGATGGACTAAGCAGGCAATTAATCAGGTAGGTAATATATGTCAATGAGATGAAACCTGTGAACCTTCAAGAACTCGTGTGCTTTTCGAAGTGTTGGCCCGTACTCTTCATTTAGACCGCATGAGATAATTGCTTGAATTGCGAGTGCTATATCCCATGTTTGAGAACCAAGACCCTGCAACATAATGCAAAGTAAATTTGTATATTTCTGTGAAATATATAGATATATATATATATATATTGTGGACTTGGTTAGTTTGCTTTTTGTTCATGAAGAAGACTAGCAAGGGATAACTAATTAGATCAGAACCTGATACTTGGCTCCGTCTTCAGCAATCCAAAAGAAATCTGGAATCCTAGCAAGGTGATAATTGAATGCTTCTGAATTTGGATCTTCAACCCAACGACCAAGCATACTCAATATCTGCAGAGCAAGCTCTAAGTACTCTTGAAACTTTTGATTAAAATGCATACTTTATGTATGTATGATATTCATTTTGCGTATACATACACATATATATCAGGATTTGATAAAAGCTACCTTCTCTTGACTTGCAACAGAAATATAATTGCTAACTGTATCCTCATAATGAACATGTTCAATAGCAACTTTAAGCGCTTTTTCTCTTAGCATAGAAAACGGCCAGCGCGTTAGAATTGGCTCAGCAACATGGTACAAAAATCCCCAGATCACATCCTGCAGTAAAGGATGCGGATAATAGAGATCCTCCTGAAAAAGAAAATTTATTCGCGACTTTAAATATCATATACCTTTTGTTAATATTGTTTGGTGAAACTAAGTTATGGTTCTTGTTGTTTTGAACCAATTGAGTTAGGCCAAACCTTCGCAACAGTGTTCCGAGCTTTATTCCAGTTTATTTCATGATACGGTTCGTTATACAGTTCTTGCCTTAGTGATTGAACCAAATCCGTAATCGGACCAACGAATCTCTTTCCATACAAGAATGACATTGGCAAGTAAATTAGACGAGCCAAGGCGACCATTTTCCCTGCATTTCATTTGGCGAACTAAAGTTGTTGATAAACTTTTTTTTTTTTTTTTTAACGAGGACAAACAGCAAGTTTACTTTGCAATAAAGAATGTCAGATTTTGTCCAATTGACCTGGATGAATGCAAACCATTCTCGGCAAAAGCCAAAGTTCCGGGGGCAGTGGATTGCAGCCTGACCACTCATACACGCCAAGCACCTAAACCAAACGATAGCGCAAAAGACCAGTGATACAAATTTTGGCCAAAATTTTTAGCATTTCCCAGGGAAAAAATAAATTAAACGCGTAAAATTAATGCGTGGTAAGATCGTGTAACTTTCTTACCGTTAGCCAAAACTTTCCCCAAGATGGTATTCCTAAAACGCCACCGTGGTCAAGAATCCATTTTCTGCCTCTGGCTACAGCATTATCCTCGCCATCCTCAGGACCCTCTCCCAACAACCTCAAAGTAACGTAGCTCTCCGCGGAACCAATCATCGTGCTTGGACCCTCAATGTGTTTGCCCCAGCCTCCGTCTTCATTCTAATTACCATCGAGACGAATAAATAATAAATAAACAAAAACAACATCCTTAGCATCACACGTACATCTGATTCACTTAATGCAAAATGTATTAGTTCTGCAGACGAAATTACTATGTATTTAAAAAAAAAAAAAAAAAAAGGATTACCTGGTGATTGTAAATATAGCGAATTAGTTCCTTCCGATGCTCAGGTCCAAAAACTGCATTGAGTGCTCCAGTAATGTACAGTACTATTACCTGCATTTCTTATCTGATCAGGTGAATTGTTCACCCAAAGTAGCTGGCATCATGAGTAGATACATTATAATTTCTTCCTATATTATTGGTAAAGATACGTGTGTTTTTGCATTATTATATTATATAATTTTCTTTTTATAGTAATCTTTTGTCCTTTTTCTCAATTAATGTGTAGTCACATTATATTAGATAATTCTAATTATAGTCTAACAAGTTATATTAGATAATTCTAATTATAGTCTAACAAGTTATATCATGTCATATCAGCTAAAAAAATTTGAAATGCGTTGTAATTGAATTTTCCTACATGTTATGAGGCACTTAATTTAACATAACAAAATTTGGTTTCCCAAGACCGTAATGGCATGGGAAGGTGGTCGGGGAAGGCTTTGTACGAGGTTTTGAGTTCGATTTCACTTTTAATTTGAGAGGAACTACAACCATATTTATAACTAATGTGGGTAAAAAAGAAAAGAAAGTTTCTCAAGCAATTTACAGCATGTATATATGTTAATTAACGGGCATTAATATTGTTATGAAAGTAGAAGAAATGTCTTACCAGAGGAGGAAGGTAAAACAATCCGCCAGCACATTCGGCCGGCCAATGGCCGTCATGGGCTTGGATAGATGAAAAGAAGCTGAGACCTCTTCTCAGTGTGGTTGTCACTGCTTCTTTTGTTATCTCCTCACTTTCCTTCACTTTCACCGGCGGTGGAATTGGCTCACTTCCATTTTCCTTTCTAAGCTGTAATTAGAGGTGGAATATTACACTTAAAAGAAAAAGAAAAAAAAGAAATAAAGTGGTATTATAATAATAATAATAATAGTAATAAATTCTCATAAGACTCCACTGGACAAACTTGGTCATGGTGGAAGGAAGGGGGTCATTGGGTGAGCTCTCAAGTTCGAAATCTATTAATATTTTATTTCTTTTTAAATAAGTGAGCTCCATGCTATTAAAAACATAAAAACTTTAAAACTTCTAACGTTCAATCCGAATGTGGGAGTTCACATTTTATTTTACAAAAATTTTGAGATTACATATTGTATTTGATTAATCAAACAACCCTACGTCGATTTTAGTGGAAACTAGTATTTATACAAAACAAAACTATTATCCTTCATAAATTTCTTTTATTAAAAAAAATCTACGGTTCTTTGAAATTCAAAGACATCAAATTTGATCTTCAATAATTTTCGGCATTCAAGAATAATCCCCATTTAAAATAAATATATTTATGGATCTTCAATCAAAATCTCCCTTTCGAGATTTTTAAATAAGTAATAATTTAGGAGAATATATAAAATAGAACAGAAGAAAATATTTGTGAACGAGATTTAAGGAGTTTTTTTTTTTTTAATTTGATAAAGCTCGGTTTTTTTTGCACAAAAAAATATGGTAATTAAGGTTAAACAAATTTCAATCGCGAACATGCTCTCCAATGGTGGCATTTGTGGCTACAGTCGCGATTACCTTTTCAACTTCTTCTTTTTACCCCTGTGATATAGCACCAAAAACAACAAATAAAAAGGAAAAAAAAAAAACTCTATTTGTTATTTTATTTTTTTCATGCATTAGCAACACTACGAAACATATAAAAAACAACAAAGGAATAGAAAAAAAAAATTTTGAAGAAAGAAAAACAAAACTCTATTTGTTATTTTATTTTTCATGAATAAGAAACAGTATGAGATTTTAATGTTGAAGGAAACTGTTCTTCTAGATTCTGATGAGTAAATATGGAAAATAAATAGAAGATAAAAAATAACGTGAAGAAAACAGTTTTAAAATGGCTTCAATGTCTTGTTCAAATGAAGAATCATTTAGGTGAGTCACCTTTTTGCGAAAGAAAAGTAAATGTAATAAAATAAAAAGAACAGTTAATAAAAAATTGAGAACAAACGCAATCTAGAAAGAAAAAAATTCAAAAATAGGAAGGAATCTTTAATTTAGATTTTATTTTTAAAAAAAACTTAAAAAGGCTATGTTAAGTAGGTAAATAACAAGTTAATCATAGAAAATATATTTAATGAGTTCTCTAAGTTCAATACTCAATGATTTTCATTAAAATTTTTGGCCAACTATCTAATTTTTTTCAACCATTAGATCTATATCGTACGGTTAAAAGAGCAATACTTATCCATAGGTAAATATCATGGATAATTATGTGGTCCGTTAAACATAAATATAGTGGTGCTACACTTCTACTGGAGCCTAGAACTTTTAATTTCGGGTTTGCTTTCTTGTCGAACATGTACTAAAACAAGGTGAAGTATTCTGATGTATAAGAGTATTGAGAGAGAATTTTCCAAATGAAAGAAATGACCCATATATTTTTCGAAAAAATTTATTGTTATAGAATATTATAAACAATCCTCATAATAGTAGCTTCCATATCATTGGTCCATCGGTTCATAGTGATGGACTATTGTATATTACTAATGATATCATAAGTCCAATTTAAAAAAGGGTGATGATTTTATTGACACATCTTACTTTACTAGTCTAAAACATGTGCTATGTACATGTTGGACAAATTTAAGAAAATCTATCTAAGTAAGGGAAAATTAAAATAATGAGCAAAAAAAAAAAAGCCCCAAGAAAAAAGACATGAAAAAGACAAAAAGATAAAAGGACCAAATGAAAAAATAAATATCAACATGAAGAAGGACTAAAATGAAAAAAAAAAAAGGACAAAAAAACGCAAAAAATGACCCAGAAAAAACATAGGACCAAAAAATAAATACAAAAGTAAAAAAATGACTAAAATGAGAAGGAAAAAAAGATCCCGGGAAAAAGTAAAAAAAAAAAAAAAAAGGACTAAACTGAAAAAATAGTACCAAAAAAAACCAGAGGGCCAAAAAATAAATACAAAAATTTTTTGTCCAAAACAGGATAAAGGGTTGCACACCAGTACCAATTTTTATAATTCTATATATAGTATAGATTCCCTACATGTACTTTCTAAATACACACCCCTCTTTAATTTTAAAATGATTAAAACTACTTAAGACACCCCCATATGTTCTAAATTTTAGTCTAGATCTGTTGTCTCATTTTTTTCTCTCAAATGTTGTCCCCTCTATAGACTTTTGACAACTCATCAATTTGTTTAAGAATTTAACATTTTTTATGCGACTAAATTCTTAAATTCAGATGATATGGCATGACACTATTAGTAGGACAACTAATGTGACAAAAAATCTGGGATAGTAAATCTCAATTCTCTAAAAATTACTCTAATTATTTTCCTAAATAAATATTATTTTAACACTGCAAATTATCTTTCCATACTCATCATTTCTTTCTTTTCTTTTTTTTTTTTCTTGTTGTTTCAGTTTTTGGCATTAAGCCTTTCAATTTTTGTACGCAGCAAACTAGAAATTAAAAAAAAAATTTGTTATTTATTTCTTTTAAACGGATATATTTACTAGTTCAGGTATTATCTTCTAATTTTTTTAGGAAAAAATTTTTTTTTCAAAGAAGGCAGACCTTTGATAATAAATAGTAAACTATCGTAAAATTTGTATAACATATACAAGAAAAAAATTGGCTTTCAGATAGATATAAATTAAAACTATCGTTTAAAAAAGTACAAGATTACAAATATATATATATATATATATATATCAAAATTTATCTTTTTTGTATTATTCATATTAAATATACATTTATTACATTGATATATGAATTGTTGCAAACCCCAGACAGAAATTATGGTTTCACAAATAAATAATAACTACAAATGAATTCAGTTAAAGACAAGAAAAAAAATTGAAATATTTTCTATCCCATTTTTCAAAAGAGTTGTTAAAAGTGAAAATATTTTAGTTCAAATTTTGAGAATTAGAGAAATTAAGATTTTGATTTTAGATTAATTCAAAATAGCAAGAATGTATTTCTAACTACAATTATTTAATTTAAGTCTATTAAAGTATTGTCCTTTTTTTGTCATTTCACATGAAGGACTTTTTGTAATAATGAATTTCAAGGGGTGCATCAAAAGTAAAAATGAGGTCTGTAAACAAAATCAACCTTTAAAAAATTAGAAAAAGTTTAATAATTTTTTTTTTGACGAAACTAAATGAAGCAAATAACATGATTTTAAAATATTTGAATTGAATAGCGGTAAAAAGAAATTTTTTAAAAAAATTATTACGTAAATAATAAGTACATTTGCTATTTACTTTTTTAATCAGGAAATAAACTATTTATTGATATTATTTTAAATAATTTTAAAACAAGTTATTTTTTTAATGATTTACTGAAAAAAAAAATGTATTTACTTGTTTCTACAAAAAAAAAAAAAAAGAATCACTTACTTTTAAAAAATAAAAGCTAAAAATTTGGCTATTTTATTTAGCAGAGTGATAAAAATTAGTAATGATCACCTTTAAAAAAAATAGTGATCATTAAAAGAATAAAGTATCGTGTATTATAAAAATGAAACATTGAATATATGTCATAATCATCGATTTCGTTACTACGTTATTATGACATAAAAATTTTGCAGTAAAACCTATACGATACAAAAATAAAATTAAAATATGTGTCATGTAAATGAAGAGAAATTGTATCATGTTGACTAATAGATAAAAAAGTATACCCGTTGAATAATTTTTGCAGATGGAAAATACAAAAAAAAATAATAATAATAATAGCACATTTTCACAAGGAAAAAAAAACTACGAACACAAACACATATATATATTATCATAAAACATATTACGTCTCTGCATAATAATTTTCATTTTGTAGAACCTTTTTTGTTTTTTTGTTTTTTTTTTTTTTTTTTTTGAGGGAGTAGGAAAAAAATTTTAAGGACTTACATTTTTTTTTTAAATAAGAAGCATGAGGCCTTAAAAGGAAATTTGGCAGCATAAAAGCAGCAACTTAAAATAAAATATTAAAACCTTTTACTTACGAATTTTAAGATAATAATTAGTTAACTTGTCATTGTTCTTGCTTAAAATATCCAATATTCTACTTTTTATTTTTCGAGAGAGCGAAAAATTTAAGAAGAAAAAATAACTGATTTTTATATAAAGCATATATATATGTATGTATGAATTCATATAAGATAATAGTAAGGACTTCCATAATCTACTTACTTTTTTTAGGTAACATTATGACTACTGATTTTAAGTATGGATAAAAAGAAAAAGTCGCAAAATATTTTAGACTAGATTTTAAAGTAAAAAAAACCAGTGGAGGCTGCCCCCACTGGCTTCATTTATGTGAGAAAATCTTAATAGAATTTTCTTTTCTTTTTGGTTTATACAGTCGCCTATATATTCCTTATAAACGCTTAAAATTAATTTCAAATCGTAGCTTTTCTGTGTGTATAAGTACTAATAAATATATAATATATATATATATATATATATATTATATAGATCTAATTTTACCTGCATCCTCATCAAGAAATCAGAACTTTGTTTTTGTCGAAAGCGATTTTTCTTGAATTCTTCACGAAGTTTCTCGACTTGAGCAATTTCTTCTGGTGTTCCGGCATTGGGATCGAATTCCCAGTGTTGTCTACCTAAGTGATTATATGCCGTCGTAAGCCACGGCCCTCCTTCGCCTATCTTCAACTTCCACATGTTCTCTATATGAAACTAGGCATATTTCATCATGTGTTGGTTTCATAAGAGAGATATATATATATATATATATATATAATTTTTATATCAATCTGTGATATTTCTTTACAAGTAAAATATTATTAAACTAGAAAAACAATCAAATCAAACAAATAATGAAAAAGAAAAAAAAATCTAATTGGGTTACTTTATTGTCTCTTCTCTTCTCCTCATTTATAGGGTGCGTATGCTTTACTATGAAAATGAGTACATGCAGCTTGACTTAAAATTTTGAGTTAGAGTTAAAAATTTTAAATTTTTGAAATTTTATGGAAAAAAAAAATCAATATAAATTTTATTTCGTTTATCTTAAAATTCTAAAATATATATTTATTTGGTATTGTATATATAAAGTTATGTATTTTTAAATTTGTATTTTTAAATTATAGTTAGAACTGTGAATAATGAGATTAAGTTGAATTTTCAGAAGAGGGTAAAATTTAAGTTGAGTTTTACAACTCCAACTGGTGAATCAAACATAGGCTTTTAGGTTAGACTTGTTTTGCAAATTATAAAAATAGATGTCATTTTAAATTAATATTTGTGTTAACTATCCAGTCAACTACATAACAAACTCTGTAGTATCAAGAAAAGATGTATAAATATCTTGATAAGTTACTAGCTAGCTTAAAAAATGTTCATGAATGTACATATATTTTGCTTTAAAAAAAGGGGAATCAAGTAATGCACATCCTATTTCTTAACCCTTTAAGCTATTTATTGCAATCCCGGAAACCACCGAGGACTAAATCAAGGCTGAATATTGGTCTCCCCTAGTCGATCTTCAATCCAAGACCACTCCCGTTTACCTCCAAACTTGATACTTCAATAGTCAAAACTGGAGCATAGCTAGATGGGAATTGCGGCGTTTCAAAACTAGGCAGAATTGGTGAGAAAGCCTAACAAAAATATCATAACCACTACACCACAACTTTGATGGTATAATCATGACAATATTAGGCACAAAGGACAATATTGAGAACAAACATAATTTCTTATGTTTGAGAACGAAAACCAAAATAATGGAATATTTTAATATATTTTGATACTAGTTATTCTTTCTTGTAATTTCTATTTTAAAAAAAAGGGAATAAAACTAATGGAAAAAAATACTAGAATAAATGTACCCCTTTTTTTTTCAATGAGAGAGAGAAGTAATACACTTGCAAAAAAAAAAAAAAAAAGAATATCTTCAGTGCTCCAGTCTCAAAAAATGAATTCAATAAAAGGGCTTGCCCGTGGGAGCATAGCATCCTTCGCCTTTATTTTATTAAATAAATGACAGTGAAAGAAACTAATTAATAGATTCATCAAGATATTCTGATAAGATCGATATTTTTTTAATATCTTTATTATTATTTATCAATTCTATATAGTATAAATAATATAAAAGAAAAATACAATAATATTTGTAATGAATGTAAAAATGAACAAAAGCAACTTCAAACAATAGACAACATCAAAAACAGGGGGAAAAAATAGCAGCCATCGCCTACGTCCGTCTTTCCGACCTTCTCAAAATTGAGTAAGAAATGTATTCATGAATCTCAAATTGATTACCCTTCAACCTTTTCTCATATATTTTGATGTAGTTCTAAATAATAATTAAAAAAAAAACAGTACATATAGGGAACTCGTGCAATATATTAAATGAATACAAAAGTGAGAATCAAAATCATTCTGTAGTTAGGATATAATTCTCCTCAGCAAATAAAAAAGCAACAATAATTCTCAGACAATGTAAAACAACTTTGTCAACAATAGACATGTTATTAGTACCCAAATTTAAATATCAATACGGACTCAAATAATGGATTTGGACGTAGTATATTAATAAAAATAATAATATTTAATAGTAGTAGTAGTAATAATGGATGTGGACCATGGTAGCTGAGCAGCATTAAATAATTTGGATTTTTATCGTATCATTCTTTAAAATACATCCTTAATCCCGTTCCTGCATAAAAATAAATTCAGAGACCAATCTAATAATTTATCATTTTAAAAGTATTATTGAGTATTAATAAATATTCATACCAACTAACCAATATCTAACAAAATTTAATATTTCTATGGCTACTTATTTCTATAACACAGAATTCTCAATAATTATCCGATTTAAGCTGCCCGTGGTCTAAAGGAATTCGAACTAACCAAATAAATACTATTGCTTGTGGCCCTATTCAGTATTCATGTCACGACACTTCTTATTCGTACTACATGTTGGATCGTGAGTTCTGATCATTTCTGACCGTCTCTGACTTTCTCTCATTTATATTTGCAATGTTTATATATAGAGGAAATGTCTTTGGTGCGGTGTCGTATACATGCAATGGTTTAAAATTAACCGTTTGATTAGGAGCGAATGGTGGAGATGGGCAGCTTTGAGTATAAGGGCATCCTATCTTATCTGTTGACTTCTGTAGCTGAAAGGTGTTTTAGAGAAAGAGTCAAGTATTTGAGGGGTATTTTGTTGGTTTCTGAAATAAATGGGGGTAGAACGATGTAAAGAAGTAGTTTTGGACGAGGGGGAATTACTTATAAGGAGTCTTGTTCGAGAAGGATGGGAAGAGGGAAAACCAGAGTCGTGTTGATGTTGGTTTTTTTTTTTTTTTTTTGTGGAGACGAGAAACAGGATTTAGGGTAGCCATTTTTAAAAGGGGTTTCAAAATTAAATTAATATGGTGGTTTTCCACGGGTGTTTGACAACTGAAGATGATTATTTGTCTTCTTCGTGGATCTTTTGGAGACACTTGTATGCTCGCTCCTCATATATTTAAACTTCTTCCATGACAAAAGTGGCCGTCATGGCCTGCTAGATTAAAAAGTAGAGCTTCTGTGTTTGAATATCTCATAAATACATATAATTTTATAATATTTACTACGCATCGGTTCTCAAGTCCACTGCTTGTAGATTATATCATCTTCGAGTGGGAGAATTATAAAATAATATAGTCTGAGAATATATAATTTCACTAACGTTCGAATATCAATATAAAACCAAATGCTTTAACCATATTTAGTGTCTGTTTGCTTTACTGGTTAGAACTAAACTTTTCCATCTCATTTTTTTTTTAGGATCAATAAATAATTTTAATCTTGTACTTTTAAAATCAAACACCTCCAACTTAAAAAGTTTAGTTCCATTTAATTGAACCAAAACGCAAACTTAACCTCCTACCTTTCAACTGATATTACTCTAATTTGAGATAACACATGGATATACAGTACAACATTCAACATACTGGGGTGGAATTATAAAATCATATAGAATCCTTACAACATATCTGTGAGAGATTCAAAATGAAAATTTTTAGCTAACACCAAATCATCAAATGTGGTTCGAAGGGAAGCAAGTTCCCAGAGCCAAGTGATCTGACACGCTTATTTATGTTCACTTAAATAATATGCCCCTCTCCTTGACCAAAAAAAAATTTAAAAGAAAAAAAAAAGAGCCAAATATGGATTTGGTCATTGTAATGCTCTAAGATTTAGATCGATTTGATCATTGTGATATACAGTTTTTTTTTAATATATAAATTTTTGGGTTCTTATGTTATGACCATCCTGCGTGTTCTATGAACAAACATACAGTCGGCATCTCTCCATAAATCATTCTCAACAATACAACGACCTAAAGGGAAACACATCATGATATGGGCATGAATTTGCTATGAATCCTTTTCTGATTTAATGCGGACCTTATGATCAGTCTATAATGTAATTGATTCAGATAATGAAATATGACGATAAGATATTTATAATATTAAAAATATTTATCATTATTCATCAATAATGATAGATAATTTCCATAAAAATACAAGTTATTCTTTAGAATAATATCAAAACGACCTCAATCCCCATTTTTACTTATTAATCTTTAATAAGGACGTGGCCTTTAGCGTGATGAGCACAACACCAATTATTATAACAGTATACAATATTGCCTTTTAGAGAAATGGAATCAAAATCCCATTTAAAATGGAAATTTTAGGGGAAAAAAAGTAAAATATACAGGATATTATGATCGAATTTTGCTCATAAATGAATGAAATCAGATAAGGATAGTGGAAAAAAAAAAAAAAAAAGGAAATAAGTTTTCATTCCTTGAAAAGCTCACGTTATAACTGCCGAATACATTTAATTTTGAAAATGAAATATATATCACTTATCAATATTAAAAAATGTTGAAAACATGATCCAAAAAAATGAGGATACAAGAACTGCAAAGAAATGGAAACAAGGTGAATGGTTTTCCATAAAAATATATTCGGAAATTAAAAAAAAATAAAAATAAAAATCAGCGAACAAAGTGGAAAGGCAAAGAAGGAATAAAAAAGTTTCAAATTTGCAAATAAGTTTAAATAAATTTAACTTTCGAAAGTGGTGTTCAAAAAATAACCATTTTTTATAAATACTTCTAGATAATGTCCACTTGTTATTAAGAGCAAAAATTTAAATACCAGTACGAACTCAAATAATGAATTTGGACGTAAAATAATAGTAATAATTGATTTGGAATATGGTTGCTGAGTGGCATTAAATAATTAGATTTCTATCTATATCGTTCTTTAAAATATGTCACTAATCCCATTCCCTACCATGGCCACCATTTTCATAGAAGTTTTCTACAACGAGAAAACCCACCCGATATTGAAATATCTTAATACATTTTGATACTACTAGTTGCTCTTGCTCTTCGTTTTTTTTTTTTAAACAAAAAAAGAACATAAAAAAATACTGGATAGAAAGATGCACAGTCTTATTTGAATATCGAGTTTTTTTAAGAAGAAGTGTTCCTTTTTGAAATCTAATCTCCCTTTGGAACCAACTCCGAGTCTATTTCTCCTCTAACACCCTGATTTTGAGATATTAATCCAACAGTAACTTTATTTCGTTAGTAAAGTTACGTATCGCTGAAAATATTACATGATAATCAATTACTTAATTATTATATTGACGTACAAAAAAGTTATGCTGTTGTTTTATTAAAGATGCAGATTATGAATCAGTAGGAATATAACCCCAAAAAAAAAAAGGGACAAAGTACGAAAAATTCATGAGGTATTTAAAGCGATTTGCTGTCATGAGCTAAATGAAAGAATTTCTGGGTTTGAGGTGTTTTGACTATTCTTCTATCCACAACGCGGAACCACGGATATGACAATCAAGCACTTAACTCCAAAATTTTCTATTTTTCTTTTCATTGATAATAAAAATAAGTACATTTCTAGAAATATCAAACAACCTTCACTAAAAACAAAATCAAAGGCGAAGAAATAAATTATATTTTCACAGTCAATAATTAAACTTCAGATTTTAAAAAATATTTAGCGTATACAATAAATTTATTAAGTAAATAATTAATTTATTACAAATAAATATTTTCTTAGTAATTAACAATCTTTTTTTTTTCCATATAAAATTACTATTTTCCACCCTCCAGAATTTGATTTCAAACCACAACCCACGACACTCCAGATCGAAAGCAATTAGACCAAGTTCTTTTAAATACTTCATCCCTTGCGCAACCAACTTGGTAGACTTCTCATTCTTAGTATATCGCTTACTTGTTTAAGAGCCAATAGATTTTTTGGGTATGCCTTCCTTATTTGTCATATGACAGTCAAATCATTATCACATTATGTCACGTCATTATCATAATTTTTTATTTTTATTTTGTGTATCTATTTCATACACACAAAGTAGGTATCATAAAAACATGGTTTAATGAAAAACGATGACTTTTCATTTGTAAACAGAAAAAGTACAGCAGTTGTTTATGTTACCCATTTCACCTCGTGGGTCAATTGTGTGAAATGAACTTTGCCAACATTATCATAATTAAATTAAATATAGGATAAATTTTATATTTTCTCCTGAGTTATAGATATTATCACAAATTATCCGTTAACTTTAATTTGTTATATCTGTTCCTCTAAATTTTGAAATGTTAACAAATTTACCCCTCTAGTTAGTTTTATTAACAGAATCGTCACTTGTCAAGCTATAAGATAATGAGATTAAACAAATGAGTGGAATTAGATATTAACCACTTTATGCTAAATATTAAATATTTAAATAAATTTCAAAATAATCATTAGAAGAATCAAAATTTAAAAGATCAAATACTCTTACTAAAAAACAAAAACAAACAAAAGAACTTGACCACGGTCACCAATTTAACAAAAGATCAAACACTCAAATCCATTATCAATATAAAAAGAAAAAAACTAGGAAATCACTCCGAGATGAGCAATACTGAAATCAAAATATTTCTAACTTCTTGAATCAAGGAAAAATAATAAGAAGACCACAATCCAATAGCAAAAATTATCATCTCTGTCCCCTCGTCTCATCTTTCTTGCCATAATCTTTAATCTCTCCACAAAATAATAATAATAATAATAATAATAATAATAATAATAATAATAATAATAATAAAATGCGAGGTTGGTTGTACATAAACACGATCTTGGGGTTGGGCAAAACCACGTGGAGGTGAGATCCTGGAGGATAGATGGGATGAGATCATGTCGTAAGCGATAGAGGACAAAGGAGACGACGTCGCACGCAGCTGGAAGGAGGTGGTTCCATGGGAGTCCTTGATGTGATCTTCATGGGAAGGAAGACTTTTTTCTTTTTTCTTTTTTTTTTTCCTTTTCCTTTTGCACCCAAAAAAAAAATCTCTTTAAAAACCTAACTGAGGGGTCACTGGCTAATGTTTCAAAGTCGGGAGGAATGGATATTAAAATTAAAATTCAGGGGGGGACATTTTGTGACATCATTGTCTAAATTAGTTCAAGGGACAAACATGAAATTTATGCTTAAATATAAATAAGTAAGATCTTAAGTATGAACGTTATAAGTTTCGATAACGATAATATCAAGATTAATATCTTATATTAACTCATTAATAAATGTATAATAATTTTTTTTATACATATCTCTTACAATAAAAATTTCAAATCATAATATGCTGTATAAAAATTATAAAACATTAGACGTAAATCAACTATAGTAATTGTATGAATCCAAAACAAAAGCTGCATTCGCTAAACTACGCACGTTGATCTCAAAGTTAAGTTGCCACTCCTGGATAAAGCTGGCCCCACCTGTAGACACTGGGGTCCATCCACATTATCAACACATTTATTTTCCAAGTCCAGCACAACATCAACGTCCTCGTACCCTGAATTCAACGCAAAAGTCTTCTTGATTGGCCAAAATAAAAGTCTCTCTATATAAGAGTCAATCTTGTTGCAGTTTTGTTTCATTGATGGCCAACCGCATGCATGATGACAATTATAATATGGTCAAATTATTGGTTTAATCCTTAAATTATTAAGTTTGAGCTATTCAATCCTTTTTTTTTTTTTTTACGTAGTTTAATGATCTTAAATTATTAAAATTGTAGTTCCTTTCCCGTAAATTTTAGACAAATTATGTTAGTAATTTAGTCAAAAAATAATACTCATTAACAGATTTCATTCAAAAATTAACCAAAAAAAAAACTATTGTGATATTTATAAGTTTTAATATTTAAGATCACTTCAGCTAAGTTAAAAATTTGAGGATGACCATACAAATTATTCTTATAATAATGATATGTTGGTGTCATAATTTTCCTTAGTAATTTCATCTTCTTTTTTTTTTTAAATTGTAAATTCATCTAGTTGTTGAAAGACAATGTGCTAACTATACCTCTTAGTTTTAAATAATTATCAGTTTATCACTCTATTTTGACTTTATGAAAAATATGTTGGAACCCAACCTTTAATTTTTGTTTTTTATATCCAATTTTTCAAGATATTTTAACACTGTTGTCCTCTAAACAAGTCATTTTTTGACAACTTGTACCTTAAACTTTTAATTTTGATAATACGCCCTCTAAAACTTTTTAAATTATTTCAAGATTTCCTATTTATTTAATTTTATATTAAATTGAAGATTTAAATTTGAAAATTTCTAAAGAAATCAATCACTTATTCCGTCTAATTTAACAAGACGTGGGATATTTATTAAAACAATGTTTAGAAAGCCTATCTTACCCATATATATATATACACACACACACATATATAAATGTATTGTGTATTCAAAATTTCAATGGTACATATTCTTCTATATATAAAAGAAACATATTGTTTGCATTAGCTATATTATAAAACCTGACACTTGACTTCATCTTCAGAAATCCATAAACAGTCTGGGATTCTGGCTAGGTGATACTTGAAGGCTTCTGAATGTGGGTCTTCTGCCCAACAAGCTAGCATACTCCATATCTGCATTTTTTTTTTAACTTTTATTTTAAAATATTTTTGTTTGGAGAGAGAGAGAGAGAGAGAGATATCTAAATTATTACACTTTCTTCACGACCCATGCAGAAATATCTGGTAATAATTTCATCCTGATAATGAACATGTTTGATAACAATTCTAAGAGCCTTCTCTCTGATTATATTATAGAAAAAGGCCAACATGCAAGAACTGGTTCTGCTACGTGATAAAGAAACCCCAAACCATGTCTTGCACCATAGGACGCTGGTAAAATCCTTCTGACAAACTAACCACTATGCATGAGCGCTCCTCATTTATTTAAACTTCTTCCATGACAAAAGTGGCCGTCATGGCCTGCTCGATTAAAAAGTAGAGCTTCTGAGTTTGAATATCTCATAAATACATATAATTTTATAATATTTACTACGCATCGGTTCTCAAGTCCACTGCTTGTAGATTATATCATCTTCGAGTGGGAGAATTATAAAATAAATATAGTCTGAGAATATATAATTTCACTAACGTTCGAATATCAATATCAAACCAAATGCTTTAACCATATTTAGTGTCTGTTTGTTTTACTGGTTAGAACTAAACCTTTCCATCTCATTTTTTTTTAGGATCAATAAATAATTTTAACCTTGTACTTTTAAAAATCAAACACCTCCAACTCAAAAAGTTTAGTTCCATTTAATTGAACCAAAACGCAAACTTAACCTCCTACCTTTCAACTGATATTACTCTCATTTGAGATAGCACATGGATATACAGTACAACATTCAACATACTGGGGTGGAATTATAAAATCATATAGAATCCTTACAACATATCTGTGAGAGATTCAAAATGAAAATTTTTATCTAACACCAAATCATCAAATGTGGTTCGAAGGGAAGCAAGTTCCCAGAGCCAAGTGATCAGACACGCTTATTTATGTTCATTTAAATAATATGCCCCTCTCCTTGACCAAAAAAAAAAAATTAAAAGAAAAAAAAAAGAGCCAAATATGGATTTAGTCATTGTGATGCTCTAAGATTTAGATCGATTTGATCATTGTGATATACAGTTTTTTTTAATATATAAATTTTTAGGTTCTTATGTTATGACCATCCTGCATGTTCTATGAACAAACATACAGTCGGCATCTCTCCATAAATCATTCTCAACAATACGACGACCTAAAGGGAAACACATCATGATATGGACATGAATTTGCTATGAATCCTTTTCTGATTTAATGTGGACCTTATGATCAGTCTATAATGTAATTGATTTAGATAATGAAATATGACGATAAGATATTTATAATATTAAAAATATTTATCATTATTCATCATAATGATAGATAATTTCCATAAAAATACAAGTTATTCTTTAGAATAATATCAAAACGACCTCAATCCCCATCTTTACTTATTAATCTTTAATAAGGACGTGGCCTTTAGCGTGATGAGCACAACACCAATTATTATAACAGTATACAATATTGCCTTTTAGAGAAATGGAATCAAAATCCCATTTAAAATGGAAATTTTAGGGGAAAAAAAATAAAATATACAGGATATTATGATCGAATTTTGCTCATAAATGAATGAAATCAGATAAGGATAGTGGAAAAAAAGGAAATAAGTTTTCATTCCTTGAAAAGCTCACGTTATAACTGCCGAATACATTTAATTTTGAAAATGAAATATATATATCACTTATCAATATTAAAAAATATTGAAAACATGATCCAAAAAAATGAGGATACAAGAACTGCAAAGAAATGGAAAGAAGGTGAATGGTTTTCCATAAAAATATATTCGGAAATTAAAAAAACTAAAAATAAAAATCAGCGAACAAAGTGGAAAGGCAAAGAAGGAATAAAAAAGTTTCAAATTTGCAAATAAGTTTAAATAAATTTAACTTTCGAAAGTGGTGTTCAAAAAATAACCATTTTTTATAAATACTTCTAGATAATGTCCACTTGTTATTAAGAGCAAAAATTTAAATACCACTACGAACTCAAATAATGGATTTGGACGTAAAATAATAGTAATAATTGATTTGGAATATGGTTGCTGAGTGGCATTAAATAATTAGATTTCTATCTATATCGTTCTTTAAAATATGTCACTAATCCCATTCCCCACCATTTTCATAGAAGTTTTCTATAACGAGAAAACCCACCCGATATTGAAATATCGTAATACACTTTGATACTACTAGTTGCTCTTGCTCTTCGTTTTTTTTTTTTTTTTAAACAAAAAAGAACATAAAGAAATACTGGATAGAAAGATGCACACTCTTATTTGAATATCGAGCTTTTTTAAGAAGAAATGTACCTTTTTTGAAATCTAATCTCCCTTTGGAACAAACTCCGAGTCTATTTCTCCTCTAACACCCTGACTTTGAGATATTAATTCAACAGTAACCTTATTTTGTTAGTAAAGTTACGTATCACTGAAAATATTACATGAGAATCAATTACTTAATTATTATATTGACGTACAAAAAAGTTATACTGTTGTTTTATTAAAGATGCAGATTATGAATCAGTAGGAATATAACCAAAAAAAAAAAAAGGGACAAAGTACGAAAAATTCATGAGGTATTTAAAGCGATTTGCTGCATGAGCTAAATGAAAGTATTTCTGGGTTTGAGGTGTTTTGACAATTCTTCTATCCACAACGCGGAACCACGGATATGACAATCAAGCACTTAACTCCAAAATTTTCTATTTTTCTTTTCATTGATAATAAAAATAAGTACATTTCTAGAAATATCAAACAACCTTCACTAAAAACAAAATCAAAGGCGAAGAAATAAATTATATTTTCCCAGTCAATAATTAAACTTCAGATTTTAAAAAATATTTAGCGTATACAATAAATTTATTAAGTAAATAATTAATTTATTACAAATAAATATTTTCTTAGTAATTAACAATCTTTTTTTTTCCACGTAAAATTACTATTTTCCACCCTGCAGAATTTGATTTCAAACCACAACCCACGACACTCCAGATCGAAAGCAATTAGATCAAGTTCTTTTAAATACTTCTCATTTGTCATATGACAGTCAAATCATTGTCACGTTATGCCCAACAAGCTAGCATACTCCTTATCTGCATTTTTTTTTAACTTTTATTTTAAAATATTTTTGTTTGGAGAGAGAGAGAGAGATATCTAAATTATTACACTTTCTTCACGACCCATGCAGAAATATCTGGTAATAATTTCATCCTGATAATGAACATGCTTAATAACAACTCTAAGCGCCTTCTCTCTGATTATATTATAGAAAAAGGCCAACATGCAAGAACTGGTTCTGCTACGTGATAAAGAAACCCCCAAACCATGTCTTGCACCATAGGACGCTGGTAAAATCCTTCTGACGAATTAACCACTATGCATGAGCGCCATTTATTTCTTAGAGAAAAGTAAAAACAATTTCAAGTTTCGAATCTCTGTCTTCCCTTCTCATTTACTGAGTTAACCTCAATAAGATTATAATTTGCACCATTTATTTAATTAACAAAAAAAAAACCGAGATCTTGAAAATCTAAGGCCCATTTGGGGGAACTTCACCAAACACATCTCCAAAATGTTTTTTTTTTAAATATTTTTCTTCAACTCAAAAATTACATCTTATTAATTATTCACTTATTCAAATGTCTATAATAAACTCAAACTTTAAAAGTCCATTATAACTATGTTATTTTATGTCCAAATGTGCCATGCGATCAGGAGGCTTGCAGGAAATGGCAGACTTCATGGATTCAGGAGAGGTGGAACTTGATACTCATATTTTTATTGACCTATAATTAAAACATTAATAATATCTCCTCGTTCAAGCTGGAGTGTCGATTATCAGTAAGTTTTTTCTCTTTTGTTGGGAGTTTTTGTGATATTAAATAATCACATGTATTTTTTTTTTTTAATGTTTTGTGATAATTTACCTTTTTATTGATCATTGCGAATTGGATGTCTGACAAATAATTTCACTATTTTTTTAAGCATTTGTTTAAACAAAATTAGATAGTTTGTCTGTTCGAATATTTAAACACTTGTTTAAACTAGAGTTAGATAATTCGTCTGTTAAGATTTATTAATGCCCTGATTTATACGTCACAATAGCTGAGTGGAAAAGCGTTAAACTAAATCTGATTAAGCCTAAAAATGAAAATATAAAATAAAAATAAAACAATAAAAAAAACACAAATCTAATAAAATAATAATAACACATACTAATGTTTCTTAAAGAGTCGAAGAGGTAACAGTTGAAATATCCATTTCGTTTATCTTATCTTATCTTAACATATATAAAAAAGTCAATAATAGTCTCCTTTCTTCAGCCATGTGTCACCTCCTTTTTCCTTTTTTTTTTTTTTGCTTTCATCTTTTTCTTTCTTTTGTCTTTTTTCTTTTTCTTCTCTCATTTATTTTCTTTTATGTTTTTTCTTTTTTTTTTCTTTTGTCTTTTTCATTTCTCATTATATATATATATACATATTCATAATCCTCTATATATTTACTCAATAACTTATATCTTTTATTAATAAGATTGAAAAGGGGGTGTCTAAATTGAATTTTTTTGTTTAAATTTCGTATGGAGTTTTTATTTTTGTTTCTTTTTCTTATTTTATCGTTTTGTATTTTTTTCTTCCTTTCTTTTTAATTTTTTATTTAAATTTTTATATTTTTTATACAATATATTATTCATATACGCAGAACGCATGTTCCACCAGTGGAAACAAATATATTATGTATCCTCCACGAGATACAATGTTGGATTCGAACCGATTAATTTCCTCTGTTAAATTATCGTAAATTTGGCAGCTCATTTATTTAATTTATGCCGATGGACAAACATTAATTATTTTGCAGTTAAATTGATGATCTGCAAAGCAAAAGCTCACAATATTATATATAGGCTGCATTTACTTCGAAAGGAAACAAAAGTATATAACTAGTGAGCATGTCTCTCCAATCTAAACATTGTGTGTTTATTTACATAATTTGATCCATAAACTCTATTGAAATTTTTTCTTTTTTGAAAATAATATACTTTATTGATATTGATTTCCTATTAAAGAAAATAGATGTCAAATTTATTGATATGTCCTCAATAATTTTCTATTTTTCGTCTCAAGGATTATAATTTAATTATGGACAAAGACTTTTTAAGAATTATATTAATAAGATTACTATTCCTAATTACTTTTTAAGAATTATATTAATAAGATTACTATTCCTAATTTACTTATAAACTATTGATAAGTTCTTAGAATAGCATTAGACTAATAAATATTAGAAAGGAAATCACAAATCAACTTTCTGATTTCTTTACGTTATTTTCAATCTCAAACACACAACCATGAGAAAACGCGCGCGCGTATAGATATATATAGCCAGTGGAGCAAAAGGTGTCCCTTTAATTTTTACTTCTCCGAGAACTTGACGTGAATGCCTTCTCCAAATTCTAACATAGGATTTCGATATATCTTTCCCCCTTTGATTTTTGCCCACCTATATTATAAATAAAACAGAAGCTTTAAAAGGTGATTAACAGAATTATGTCACGTATATTATATATATATATATATGTTATTTATTAAAAAAAACATATTTTAGCTAATCTTTAGTCTTACGAAAAAAATGCACCTGTATTTAGTGAACAAGACGTGGAAAATAATGGCCAGAGCCACTCTACTGTACTCCGCTCCTACACATTGTCTTACTCCTCCACCAAAAGGAGTGAAATTCTTTGATATAACATGCGGTTCAAGCTCCTAATTTCCATGAATTATCACAAGTAGTACACATATTATAAAACTATAGCACTTCGTTAAATTTTGCTCATTTAAGTAGGAAAAAAAAATGAAAATAGAAGAAGAAGCAGCAGCTAGCAAATGGAACTGATCAACCTTCCAACGCCATGGATTGTCCTTGAGGGGATCCTTGAATACGTTGGGAGTAAGCTGCAGAGCCGATGGGACAAGCATAATCATCCAACCTGCCGGAATATTAGTAAACCCTAGATATGCAGGATTTACCCGGAAAATGTATGTTATAATTTTTTAGCTTACGTTTCAAATTTATTATTTATTGGCAAGAAGAAGTAGTTTATTATAAAAGTAGTATTAGAAACACCAATTTTAATCCTAACTTTTGAATACCACTCAGGAGGCCAATAATGAGTTGTCATGTTTTTATTGATAGATAATTATGATATAACAATACTTTAAATACAATTACTAATTAAAGAATAAAAACTCAAATATTTAAAATCATTATTAGAGTTAGTGTCTAGAATGTTTTTCTTATTATTATTATGAGTGGGGTAATTGTCATACCACTCACTACTGAGACATCTTTCATGGCTCTACGTAGTAGCCCAGGTAAGGCATTGCCACCCAGCCTCAGAGTTTCATTGATTACCTTTTTACAAAAGGTCAACAAATAAATTGTACAATCGAATTAATTCTTGGATCCCTATATAAATATATATGAAATGTATATGAAATATCTCAAGTTCAACGGTCATGTGTGTGTCCAACGGTTATAATATTTTACTTAGATTTTTGTAACTAGTAGTTGATTTAAATGTAACCTCTTATATTTAGATTATTGTATCACGATATTAGATAGAATTATCAATGTAAAAGATAAATGTCACTAAAAAAATATTACATGATAATCAACTGACTGTTATAATAATATCAAAAAAAATTTCAGGTTTTGTCTTATAATGATATCTAATATGAGACTGAACGCCTATATATACACACACCTCCTCCAATCCGACGTAAATTTGACAGCAAAGAATATGTAAAAAATGAAATATTTGATTCGTATACTCTGTGTTCTTTTATATATATATATATAGGAATGTAAAAGTAAAAATGTTTGATTCGTTTATTTTGTGTTCTAATTTATAGGGATACTTTGGGCAGTCAAATAGGCCCGTATGACGGTTATAACTTTCTAGTAAATAATTTGTAACAATTAATCATCTTATTTGTAATTTTATGTAAAATTATGTGTAATGTGTTATTGTTCAACCAAAAAGTAGTAAGAGATATCACCACTGAAAAATGCCATAATGAAAATGTTACATGAGTATAATATATATATACACATACATATATATATATATATATAAATTCAGCTGTCGGTAAGGACATGTATAATATTTATTATGTCTTTCTTGTTATGGGCTACATATTGTGTTTTTGACGAATATAAAACTAAGCAGCCCATACATCTTTTTCTTTATAAATTTTTTATTGGCATAATGAAACTATTTCTTATTCCTCTAATTCGCTACAGCACTTAATAAGTAAGATTTCGATGGTGTTAAAATACATAATTAATAAGAAAAAGAATTAGGAGCATATGAAGTTTGTAACAAACTTGTAGAGTAAAGGTCATCGACTTGTATTCCTCCCAAGTGAGTGGAGAATTTGGATGTTTTCTTTTCTTGAGAATTGCTTCCTGCTCAGCCTGATAATAATTAAGTAGAAATTGATCAATATTTGTATGAAAAATACCAAGGATACTAATTTTAATCTCAATTTTTACGTACCACTTATATGAGTTATATTGTTTTTTATTAATAAATACTTAAAATATTATCACATCAACTGATTATATATATTAATCAAAATATATAAGATACGTGAATTGATCCTCAAAAAATTAAAATTAAAGTTAGTGTTTCAAACACTACTACTTAATTGTAAAGAAGCTCAAAAGATTTTGCTCCGTATTAGTATACTACTAACAACTCCTCTACTACTGAAGGATTCTCGGAGAGCAATATGAAAGCTAAAGCCACCAATGTAGCTGCAGACTCAGAGTTAGCTAATAATATCCCAGAAATCAGGAGGGCAACCAAATCCTCATTCAAGAACTTCTCGTTGTCCAAGTCCTTGATCATCTGATATAAGAAATCTCCTTCATTTATCCGATCATTGTGTGAGGTACTCCGTCTTTTCTCTAGCACTTCCCTCAACATTGCCAACATCTTTTCTTGCTCCTGGTCATTACAAATTAAATGTTTTGCTTGATATCAAATTAACCTCTAAGTATCAAATCAGTCATTCTTTTTGGTGGAATCAACAATCCGATATTTTTTGTTTTGTTTATGAGAATTACGATAATAATTATATTAGAAACATCAACTCTAATATCGAATTTTATATACCAACTTATTAGGTGGTGAATCGTCATCTCATTTATTATTGATAGGTATAAACTCTTATCATTATAACTGAGGTGATAATATTTTAAACACATTCTAATAATAAAATTAATAATTCATATGTCATATAAGTTAGTATATAAAAACATATATGAGCAGTGTTAGTGTCTCTGACATTATTCATGAATACAACTATTCTTTTTTAAGAAAAAAAAATATCCCATGATTTTCAATGAAACTTTCGTAGAAGCCTCTTTGAAAAATGAAAACTTGATTGTATAATACCTCCCTAATTATCCGTTAATTAAATAGTTATTAACCTCCAATTAAAAAATTATGGCGCCGTTACCCTACGTACCTTTTTGCTTTCATGGTATTTGGTTCCGGGGATATTTAAGGGAAGAGACATAAGTCCGTCCACAATTCTCGCGTATTTCTGGCTTTGATCTTCAGACGAATTTTCAGCATCATAACTAAAAAGCTTTTATATATATATATATATATAAAATAAAAAATAAAAATACTGAGAGAGAACAACTAGTATCAAGGTCTTACGACTGAAGTTGCATGTCTCACTTCGACGGACAGCTTAGTAGATCATGCACTTAGACTTTTGTTGACGCATTCTTCTATTTGAAGGATCAATTTTTCCTTGAGGCTATCAGCACCAAAATGATTCAGAACAGTGGTCCTCATGTACTTATGGAAAGTGCCAAGTATTTTGCTTGTTGGAGATTCAGAACCCTGCGCAAAAAATTTAGAAAATGTCTCCATGTACCATAATTCAACCAGCTTACCTTCTTGTTGAATTATGTAGTTCTTGAATTCAGGATCTACAGATATCACAATCTGATGACCCAGTATGTTCGTTCGAAATATAGGTCCATATCTGAAATATAAACGAGATGTAAATTAAACCCTAATAATAATACGTAAATACATAGAGCAATTTTTATAGTAATATAACCAAATTATATAAGTTTTTTTAGTACGAGAGAGAATAATTGATATCCAAACTAGGTAGAATATTTCAATAGGATTGCCATCGACGACCCGTTTGGTTGAACTTTTGCTTTTGTTTTTAGAATCCGTTTGGTAAAGCTTTTGCTTTTAGTAAACAGTCAATAAAAGAAGAGAAGTAAAAGCAATAGCTTTTCAGTAAATGTTTGAAATCACATTTTAAAAATAGCTTTAATAAGTCAAAATGTTTTAACAATTTTCCACTAATGAATATAAAAATGTTATTATAAAGTTTCTTATGTAAGACTTCTATTATTAGAATTTTAAAATCTACTTATAAGAGCTTTTTTAGAAGCCACATTTTCTAAATTTTAACTATAAGCTCTTTTGGAGATTATAACTTTTGACAGATTATCACACTTTCAGAAACAGCTTTTAAAGTTAAGATGCCAATAGCAATTTCTGAAAAATTCTGCCAAATACCCCAAGAAAAGATCAAGTAAAAGAAATATTTGTAATAACCACATCTTAAAAAAAGCTTAATAGATTAAAACGACTTTTAAATTTTCTAATTATAAACAACAAATATGTTATAATGAAGTTTACAATTTCTTCCAAAATTTAGGTTTCAAAGCCTATTTTGAAAACTTTTTTTCAAAAGCCATATATTTCGTGCCTTTGACTAATTAGAAACACTTTTGAAGAGTTAAAAGTCTTCAAATAAAATATTTAAATAAACACTTTTAAAAATAACTTTTGGACCTAATAAGTCAAAAGCGTTATCAAATATGCTCCCATCCTTTATCAATGATAGCATATATAAATATATATATACATATACATGTATATATACATATATATGTGGATTAATATAGGGAATTATTTTCTGTCCAGCGGTACAACTCGTATAAGAGACTGGCATATGAAGAAGAGCACGGTACTTATTAGAGAGAGAAAGTGTAATACCCGAAATTTCGATGAAACGATGATTTCCTTTTAGACAAGGAAAATCCCGAGTCTTACTCTTGGATGTCGATATAAAACTCACGATCTGAGTTAAATATCAGTATATGTTTGAGTTCTCGTTTAATTAGCTATGAGACTCAATAAGCAGTTTGCTTAGTCATGCATCTGACCCTTGAGCAAAAAGGGGAGGAAAATTCTATGATTTCATGCTGGTCAAAGTTTGACCGAAAAAGTCAAAGTTGACCGAAAAGTCAAAGGTTGACCAGGGAGGTCAAATAGATGAAGGTGTTGAGATATAGCAAAGCAGTATGGAATTATACTGCGAAAAATCTTCATTTCGGACAATTTAGCAAGCATAAGCTGTGAGACCACCCAAGAAAATCAAGCACACCAAGTATGGTATTAAGGGCAAGAAAGGTGCCAAGAGATAAGAAAAATTTTATTCAGTTTATTTTTACACAGATAAATTTTGGACTGTAGTACAGTATAAAAATACTGTGTTTAAGCAAACACAGTATTAGAAATATCTGTGTAGCAGAAAAATGGACTGAATATTAAGGAAAAGCCAAACGGGGCTTAATATGGTTGACATCATCCTATCTTTAATTTATGACATCATAATTGGATTAAATAAGCTTGGAAAGAAAGCAAGGAAGGCTCTAGAAGAGATGACATGGCCGGCCACCTCAGGGGCAAAAATGCCAAAATTTTATCTTTAGGGGTTAAAGTGAAAATTTTGGAAAATTGATGATGTAAGCGAAGTGATGTCATCAAGATGATGTCATCAAGGTGATATAAGCTTGGCTTGTTCACCAAGAAAGCAACCGGCCACCTAGGGGGCATTTTTGTAAGAATTTTCACTTTTGGGGCAAAAGTGCAAATTTTGGAAATTTGGTGATGTAAGCAATGAGGTAAGCGATGATGTAAGCCATGATGTCATCCCTTGCTTGCTCTCCAAGTCTTGGCCGGCCACCTTGACACCTAGCATGCCAATTGCATTATTTCCTCTAAGTTTAGGGGCTAAAATGCAAATTTTGGAAAGTTTGCATTTGCCTATAAATAGGTGCCCATTTTATTCAAAAAAATCAGAAAATTGAGCCAAGTTCTGCCCATTTTTCTGCTCCAAAACCGTCCCTTAGCAGCCAAAGGAAAACAAGAACCAAAAACAAAAATCCAAGAGACAATCCCTTAGGGAGAGTTCGGATTTTGTGAGGAAGAAAAGAAAGAGTGGAAAAAAAAATTGGAAACCCATTTTGTGGCTTGAATGGCCGGTTGTGGTGAGCAAGAAAAAGCAGAGAAAAGTGTTAGGAATTAGGGGAATGGCCGGATCTTGTAAGGACAGCCACCAAGGGGCCAAAAGTTTGGTGCCCATTGGAGGAGCATGGCCGGCTAGGCTATAGGCAACCACGGGTAGATCCATTTTCTTGGATCTTGAGGTAATCCTCTCCACCCTCTAATGTTTAGTTCAAGTTTAAGTGTATTTCCAGTATTGAATGTAAGAGCATAAGCTCACCTTTTAGTGCTTGATTATGCTTGATTAGGGTCTCAAGGTCTCTAGTTTATGGTTTTGATGCATGTTTTCAAATATGCCTACCATGTGTTTGTTATATGTTCCCATAGAATTAAGATTGAATGTATGATTTGTGATTGATGGAATGGAACGTTAGAAACGATTGCATGTGTGATTTTAGGCTCCCGCTGTGGTCGGTTGAGGTAGTGTGTACGTTTTAGGACGTGAAACAAATTTAGAACCGAAACTGCCAGTCTCGGGTCAAGACTGGGCAGCGTTCTGGAATTGCTAATTTGAGGCCCTTAGAGGCCGAATTTGAAGAAACTCAAAACTACAAAGTTGTAGATAAGGGTTTTTCCTAGAGGGCAACCCGACCGTTTTTCAAAATAAGGCTCCAATGGCCTCCGTTTTTACGAAAATCCGAGGCTAATCTGCCCAGACCTAGTCTACACGTCCAGTAAGTTTCAAATTAAAACTGACAAGAATCCAAGCAGAACTGGGTTTTCCTCAAAACATGAAAGTTGTAGTATTATCCGAGGTCTACAACTTTTATGAAGAAAGTTTTATCAAATTACGAACAGATTTTAAAGTACAATTTGATTCCCAAAACTGTGCAGGAAACAGAAATTCAAGCACAGGATCTTTAGAAAAAAAACAGTGCATAAGCAGGAAATTCCTGCACATGCACTGATAACCAAAGTTAAGAAACTGTTTTTAAATATTGTTTTCAGAGCTTGACAGTTTTTAGTTTTAACTGTCTATGCTTAAATGTTAAGATTTTATGAAAATACGGTTTTCATAAGGATTTTTAAAGAAAACTTGACAAAGGTTTGTCAAGAATAAATAAATGAAATACGCCGGGTCCTATGGTGACAACTATAGGACAGCTAGTAACCGGAGAGGTTACCTAAATTTATTGGGCCAAATAAGTTAGGTTACTTATAGTAACCTCATGAGATGAGATACCCGAGATGGTGGGTAGGGCCTAATAAGATTCGCAACTGAATACTATTTAAGAATGGTCGGGCTTAGTACCCAAGGTTACCTGAAGTAACCTAATCAGTTATTGTTTAAGTATGTTGGGCCTTGGGCCCTAGGGTTACGGTAAGTAACCAATCAAGTTATCATAAGTTGTTATAGGAGGGAACATATAATATAACTAAGGCTACTCACAAATGTTGGTTAGGACACCAACATTTAACGATTATGATTTATGGTAAGATAGAATGTCTATGGCTCTTATCTTACGTCCTGTTTGGAAACAGGAGTATGAACTGTTGTCGTGCCATGATTCGGACGATTAACCAAAAGCATAGGACGACAAGTAAGTATAACTCCGCCTACAGCATGGGCAAAATGTTTTTAAAGAACATGTTTTTCAAGAATCATGTGTTGATGATTTATGATACTATGTTATGATGCTATGTTATGAGGTTTAGTCATGATGTTTATGATAAGATGAAATGTTAGGATGCTATGTTATGAGGTTTATGTCATGATGTTTATGATAAGATGAAATGTTATGATGCTATGTTATGAGGTTTATGTCATGACGTATATGATAAGATACTATGTTACGATGCTATGCTATGATGATTTATGTTACGACGGTTATGTAATGGTTCATGATATGTTATGTTTTGATATAGTGACATCATGTAGCATGTCCACTAATATTAACTACATGGTAAGAACACATGTTAAGATAAGCTAAGGTCATTGTGTCGTACCGACTTGCCATGATGGCGAGTTTAAATGGTTTAGTCTATGGTTTGGGTGAGTTGGATTGGCTGCCCCAATCACTCCATGTTAAACAGTTTGTTTCATGGTTTGAGTTGGTTTGGATTGGCTGCCTCCAGCCATTCCATGGTGATGGACCACGGTACGTGCACACTTGATATGCAAATAAATAAGAATCAAGATAATAAATGAAAATTTAATCGATTCATAAGAAAACCTAATTGGTTCATGCATTCCTTTGTTAAAAATGTTTTGCGGATTGCACGTTGTACTTACTGGGCATAAGCTCATTACTTACGTTCATGCTGTAGGTTAAGCAACCTACCGGCGATACGTGATGCAAAGCTGTGAAGGCTGGTGCTACAGGCTGTGAAATGTGGGATGGACACCGCCACGGGTTTTGAATTTATGCTATGTAAAATATGTTTTGAAAAATATATTTAAAGATGTGTTTTATGTTATGTGATAGTATGGATAAGAAACCGTTTTCAAGAAGAAAACTATTTTTAAGAAATTGTTTTCAAGAACGAGTTAAGGAATGGTTTTTAAGGATGATGGCAACAAGTTGCCTCGTGTTGTACCGAACCGCATTAGGTCGGATTGGTCCACGGTATGATGATGTTAGCTTTTAATATCATTATGAAAGCTCAGTACTCGAGTGAGTACATATGGTTATGCATGAAGATAAGTTAAGTTCAAAGTAAGAAAAGAAAAAAAAAATTTTACTCCGAATTTTCCGCAGTTTAAGCTTTTTAAATTAAGAAGTAAGTTAAGCAAGTAATGTAACGGCCCACGTCTGCGCAGTAGGACGCCCCTACGCGTGACGGTTCGGGGCGTTACAGAGATGGTATCAGAGCAAGTTTTTCTGCCATCCAGTTTCACAGTTCTGCCGCCAGAGCCGCAGTTTTGCAAGTAAGTTTTCTTACTCTAGTTAGTATAGTAACTATGTGAGGTCATAGTTTTATAATAGTATAGATATGAACCTGGTTTAAAACCCGGGTACGATTGAAGAGGACCGCAAGACTTCGACTTCATTAGCATCCGAAGGAATGGAGTCACGCATCTTCGATGGGACTCAAGAAGTGGCTGCATTTGCTGAGTGGCTGCACGATATGAAGATGATACGTCAGTTATGTTGCAGCTTGGCGCGTTTATCCAGATAAGTTTATGGGCTATGATTGCTAGTGGATCAGAGTTGCGCAGCGAAAGCGTGATGAATAAGCTAAGCCTACGGTATGCTATGATGAGATCGTGAGGAATTCTAGTATGATATGTTAAGATATGGACGAAGGAATGAGTGTTAGACATGTTGAGAATTAGAATTAGAAAGTAGAAAATGGTTCGTTGCTGGTACAACCGAACCAATTTCTGCAAGAGCCTCATCTTGCAACTATGATAGCCAAGTCATGATGATAAATGCTAGAGTAGCAATAAGAAATGAATAGGCTTCGAGATCAGATAGCCTATCGCCTTACCTCAGTAGGGTGATAATCAGGAAGTTTTCATTTAAAAAAATAAGCTAGATGCTATAGAACTTAAGTTTCGTGATTGTGAAACTTATGCTCCCATAAGAATGATAATAGGTATGGAAAGATGTTTGGTAGTGCCTTGATTCGGTGGTAATATCAAGGCAATATACAAGCAATAAGTGGGATAATGGCTATCATTATGACGAGGAAATTAAGGATATGATCCCTTAGTAAGGGAAATTATGAAATAATGGGAAGTTTTAGACATTCCTAAGGATTATGATTTTACGTTATGAAGAAAATGTTAGAAGCAATGAGAGAAGCTTCTACCATCTAGCAAGCAGCTAGTCGATATGATATGAGTATGGCATCACTCGAACGATATTATGTTTCTTCAATATTGACTTTGAAAAGATTCAAAGGAAAATTTTCATAAAAGATGCTTAAATCTTGAGTTCATGCTCAATAGAACCCCTCATTTTATAAAATCCAGCCGAATCCTTGAGGAGGAAATTCCAAGATAGGGGCTGTTATGAACAGTAAAGGTTCCAAGATAGGAGCCGTTATGTTCACTAAATGACCGAATCCTTGAGGGACAAGTCCCAAGATAGGGGTCATAGGCCGAATCCTTGAGGGACAAGTTCCAAGAACGGGATGAGTTCCAAGAAAGGGGCCATTATGATAAGAAAATGGTTCTAATAGCATAAGATCAAGGTTCAAGAAAGAAGCTATTTTAAGCTATGTTTTCCAAGTGTGGAAAAATTTTAAAGTATGAAACGTTTTTCACGTATGAAAAGTTATATGACAAGATATGTTTTCCAAGTGTGGAAAAATTTATAAAGTATGAAATACTTTTCACGTATGAAAAAGTTATATGTTTTCCAAACATGGCAAGTTATATGATATACTTGCTCAAATTTTTATGAAGATAGTTCTTGTGATGCAATATGAAAGGAGAATATGATAGCATGAAAGTATGTAAGTATGTAAGTATGAATGTATGTATGTAAGAAAGTATGTAAGCATGTAAGTATGAACGTACGTAAGTAAGAAAGTATGCAGTATGAAAGTAAGATAGTATGAAGTAAGAATGAATGAAAGTATGATGACATGATATGAAAGTAAGAGTATGGTTCTAGACAAGAAACATGATCCCATTAAAGTATAAAAATGGGAACATGAACAAGTTACGATGGATTAATAGTGGATTGAAGAAAAGCCACTTAGAAGTATTCGAATTTTCGAGGACGAAAATTTCTTTAAGGAGGGTAGAATGTAATACCCGAAATTTCGATGAAACGATGATTTCCTTTTAGACAAGGAAAATCCCGAGTCTTACTCTTGGATGTCGATATAAAACTCACGATCTGAGTTAAATATCAGTATATGTTTGAGTTCTCGTTTAATTAGCTATGAGACTCAATAAGCAGTTTGCTTAGTCATGCATCTGACCCTTGAGCAAAAAGGGAGGAAAATTCTATGATTTCATGCTGGTCAAAGTTTGACCGAAAAAGTCAAAGTTGACCGAAAAGTCAAAGGTTGACCAGGGAGGTCAAATAGATGAAGGTGTTGAGATATAGCAAAACAGTATGGAATTATACTGCGAAAAATCTTCATTTCGGACAATTAGCAAGCATAAGCTGTGAGACCACCCAAGAAAATCAAGCACACCAAGTATGATATTAAGGGCAAGAAAGGTGCCAAGAGATAAGAAAAATTTTATTCAGTTTATTTTTACACAGATAAATTTTGGACTGTAGTACAGTATAAAAATACTGTGTTTAAGCAAACACAGTATTAGAAATATCTGTGTAGCAGAAAAATGGACTGAATATTAAGGAAAAGCCAAACGGGGCTTAATATGGTTGACATCATCCTATCTTTAATTTATGACATCATAATTGGATTAAATAAGCTTGGAAAGAAAGCAAGGAAGGCTCTAGAAGAGATGACATGGCCGGCCACCTCAGGGGCAAAAATGCCAAAATTTTATCTTTAGGGGTTAAAGTGAAAATTTTGGAAAATTGATGATGTAAGCGAAGTGATGTCATCAAGATGATGTCATCAAGGTGAGATAAGCTTGGCTTGTTCACCAAGAAAGCAACCGGCCACCTAGGGGGCATTTTTGTAAGAATTTTCACTTTTGGGGCAAAAGTGCAAATTTTGGAAATTTGGTGATGTAAGCAATGAGGTAAGCAATGATGTAAGCCATGATGTCATCCCTTGCTTGCTCTCCAAGTCTTGGCCGGTCACCTTGACACCTAGCATGCCAATTGCATTATTTCCTCTAAGTTTAGGGGCTAAAATGCAAATTTTGGAAAGTTTGCATTTGCCTATAAATAGGTGCCCATTTTATTCAAAAAAATCAGAAAATTGAGCCAAGTTCTGCCCATTTTTCTGCTCCAAAACCGTCCCTTAGCAGCCAAAGGAAAACAAGAACCAAAAACAAAAATCCAAGAGACAATCCCTTAGGGAGAGTTCGGATTTTGTGAGGAAGAAAAGAAAGAGTGGAAAAAAAAATTGGAAACCCATTTTGTGGCTTGAATGGCCGGTTGTGGTGAGCAAGAAAAAGCAGAGAAAAGTGTTAGGAATTAGGGGGAATGGCCGGATCTTGTAAGGACAGCCACCAAGGGGCCAAAAAGTTTTGGTGCCCATTGGAGGAGCATGGCCGGCTAGGCTATAGGCAACCACGGGTAGATCCATTTTCTTGGATCTTGAGGTAATCCTCTCCACCCTCTAATGTTTAGTTCAAGTTTAAGTGTATTTCCAGTATTGAATGTAAGAGCATAAGCTCACCTTTTAGTGCTTGATTATGCTTGATTAGGGTCTCAAGGTCTCTAGTTTATGGTTTTGATGCATGTTTTCAAATATGCCTACCATGTGTTTGTTATATGTTCCCATAGAATTAAGATTGAATGTATGATTTTGTGATTGATGGAATGGAACGTTAGAAACGATTGCATGTGTGATTTTAGGCTCCCGCTGTGGTCGGTTGAGGTAGTGTGTACGTTTTAGGACGTGAAACAAATTTTAGAACCGAAACTGCCAGTCTCGGGTCAGGACTGGGCAGCGTTCTGGAATTGCTAATTTGAGGCCCTTAGAGGCCGAATTTGAAGAAACTCAAAACTACAAAGTTGTAGATAAGGGTTTTTCCTAGAGGGCAACACCGACCGTTTTTCAAAATAAGGCTCCAATGGCCTCCGTTTTTACGAAAATCCGAGGCTAATCTGCCCAGACCTAGTCTACACGTCCAGTAAGTTTCAAATTAAAACTGACAAGAATCCAAGCAGAACTGGGTTTTCCTCAAAACATGAAAGTTGTAGTATTATCCGAGGTCTACAACTTTTATGAAGAAAGTTTTATCAAATTACGAACAGATTTTAAAGTACAATTTGATTCCCAAAACTGTGCAGGAAACAGAAATTCAAGCACAGGATCTTTAGAAAAAAAAAACAGTGCATAAGCAGGAAATTCCTGCACATGCACTGATAACCAAAGTTAAGAAACTGTTTTTAAATATTGTTTTCAGAGCTTGACAGTTTTTAGTTTTTAACTGTCTATGCTTAAATGTTAAGATTTTATGAAAATACGGTTTTCATAAGGATTTTTAAAGAAAACTTGACAAAGGTTTGTCAAGAATAAATAAATGAAATACCCGGGTCCTATGGTGACAACTATAGGACAGCTAGTAACCGGAGAGGTTACCTAAATTTATTGGGCCAAATAAGTTAGGTTACTTATAGTAACCTCATGAGATGAGATACCCGAGATGGTGGGTAGGGCCTAATAAGATTCGCAACTGAATACTATTTAAGAATGGTCGGGCTTAGTACCCAAGGTTACCTGAAGTAACCTAATCAGTTATTGTTTAAGTATGTTGGGCCTTGGGCCCTAGGGTTACGGTAAGTAACCAATCAAGTTATCATAAGTTGTTATAGGAGGGAACATATAATATAACTAAGGCTACTCACAAATGTTGGTTAGGACACCAACATTTAACGATTATGATTTATGGTAAGATAGAATGTCTATGGCTCTTATCTTACATCCTGTTTGGAAACAGGAGTATGAACTGTTGTCGTGCCATGATTCGGACGATTAACCAAAAGCATAGGACGACAAGTAAGTATAACTCCGCCTACAGCATGGGCAAAATGTTTTTAAAGAACATGTTTTTCAAGAATCATGTGTTGATGATTTATGATACTATGTTATGATGCTATGTTATGAGGTTTAAGTCATGATGTTTATGATAAGATGAAATGTTAGGATGCTATGTTATGAGGTTTATGTCATGATGTTTATGATAAGATGAAATGTTATGATGCTATGTTATGAGGTTTATGTCATGACGTATATGATAAGATACTATGTTACGATGCTATGCTATGATGATTTATGTTACGACGGTTATGTAATGGTTCATGATATGTTATGTTTTGATATAGTGACATCATGTAGCATGTCCACTAATATTAACTACATGGTAAGAACACATGTTAAGATAAGCTAAGGTCATTGTGTCGTACCGACTTGCCATGATGGCGAGTTTAAATGGTTTAGTCTATGGTTTGGGTTGAGTTGGATTGGCTGCCCCAATCACTCCATGTTAAACAGTTTGTTTCATGGTTTGAGTTGGTTTGGATTGGCTGCCTCCAGCCATTCCATGGTGATGGACCACGGTACGTGCACACTTGATATGCAAATAAATAAGAATCAAGATAATAAATGAAAATTTAATCGATTCATAAGAAAACCTAATTGGTTCATGCATTCCTTTGTTAAAAATGTTTTGCGGATTGCACGTTGTACTTACTGGGCATAAGCTCATTACTTACGTTCATGCTGTAGGTTAAGCAACCTACCGGCGATACGTGATGCAAAGCTGTGAAGGCTGGTGCTACAGGCTGTGAAATGTGGGATGGACACCGCCACGGGTTTTGAATTTATGCTATGTAAAATATGTTTTGAAAAATATATTTAAAAGATGTGTTTTATGTTATGTGATAGTATGGATAAGAAACCGTTTTCAAGAAGAAAACTATTTTTAAGAAATTGTTTTCAAGAACGAGTTAAGGAATGGTTTTTAAGGATGATGGCAACAAGTTGCCTCGTGTTGTACCGAACCGCATTAGGTCGGATTGGTCCACGGTATGATGATGTTAGCTTTTAATATCATTATGAAAGCTCAGTACTCGAGTGAGTACATATGGTTATGCATGAAGATAAGTTAAGTTCAAAGTAAGAAAAGAAAAAAAAAATTTTACTCCGAATTTTCCGCAGTTTAAGCTTTTTAAATTAAGAAGTAAGTTAAGCAAGTAATGTAACGGCCCACGTCTGCGCAGTAGGACGCCCCTACGCGTGACGGTTCGGGGCGTTACAGAAAGAGAGATAGAGATTAAGGAAGGACTTTTCCGTCCGATAATTCGGCAGTACTGCATAGGAAAATTCTCATTTGTGTGTGTATATATATATATATACATGTACATGTATACACATAATCAATCACCTTTGAATCCTCGTATTCATGAAGTGGTGGAGGTCTAAGGAGTAACTAGGAGTGATGAATTGTAGAGTATCTCCAAAGAGAGGTAAGCCTGAGTAGCCAGGCGGCAGAGCCCCATTATTGCATCGCCGATTCCTCCACTTCTTCACTATCCATTGACAAATCAATACGACTACCACCGTCACTATACACACTTCTACTATCGACGACATTATTATGATATCTCTAACACTTTGTGTCCGAGAACAAGCAAACATGACCGACAAAGTTAATAAAAACCCTACTATGTATAGCAAAACAATATCTAATATATATAAATATGTTACATACATTTATTTCCTTTCCCTCATCATTTTAATCTTCCTGCATGTTTTCTCATTATTAAGCAGCACGTTGATAAATTTTATTGATTTTTTAAAAAGGATAAAAAATTAGGATAAAAAATATAATTTAATTAAAATTAAACTTAAAGAATAAAATTACAGTAAAGTCCCTTTTATATACTTTATTAGTAAAACTCATTTTTAAACCGTTCAGATATAATCAAACGGCTGAGATGTTACTTACGGTAATTATCATACATTTTACGTTACAATAGTATTTGACTAGCTAATTAATTAAAAATAAAAAAATAATTTTAGAAAAATCCACCGGTGGTTTACGCGCTAGGGTCGAGAAAAAGGGAGGGAGTGGGCTGATTGGCGGGGGGGAAGGGGGCAAATCTGGTGAGGGGGAGCGTCATCAATGTCGGGGGTGGGGGATGCTTGGGCTCGATCTCGCCGGGGCGTGGGGGAAGGGATCGTCAGCATTGGGGAGGGGGTGTGCCTATGCTGGTTGAGGGGAGGGAGGATTAGGCTGGTCAGTGTCAGGGGGGAGCGGGGGTCTGTCGTCATCGTTTGGGATGAGGGAGGAGTGACTAGGTCGACGCCGACGTGAGGAGGTCTATCACCAGCATCAGGAAAAGAAGTTGGATTTTTTTCAAATTATTTTTTCATTTATTATTCAAATACTACTGTAAGATAAAATATATGATAATTATCATACAAAAATAATAAAATATATAAAAAAATTTATCACAGTTTTATCCAAACTTAAATATTAAACAAGTCTTAATTTATCGATTTGCTTTGCACCAAATAAAAGCAAACATTAATTAATAGGGGATTTTTTATTTTTATTTTCCCTTGAGTAATTAATAGAGGATATCGGAATTGAGCTCCCCAGGATCTTGACAACCATATTCTTCGGAAAGACAAATCTTTGGCTGCAGTGTAGACCTTTAGTCATATAAGTGGGCCATCTAAAATCTTTTTCGTAAACAGAAAGGAAAAAGCAGCCACTTGGGAAAATCCAAATGTTAGACGATTGTGATCGAACTCTCTGAGTTTACATATTATACCTTTTTTTTTTATATCAAAAAAACGGTAAGGAGATTGTTTTTACAACTTCGTTTTTATTATATCTCACATTTGAGACGAGATATGTGTAATATTTAGACTCCATTTAAAAGTACATTTGAAGACGATATTTGGAAAATTGAAGATAATTTGAGTTTTAAAAATATATATTTAATGAAAATAAACCGTTTGAAATAAAAAAAAATATAAAAAACTTAAAATGTATTCAGAAAAAAAAATTAATAATATGGATATTATTTATTTCATCTTCGAAATTCTATGTAATTTTAAAAAAATAATCACATTTCGACTTAAAACGATAAAATAAAGGATTTTTAAAGTTTAAGTTTTTTTTAAATACTTGAAAAAATAAATAATAATTGGAGGAAAATCACAAAATAACTTTTGGAAACATAGTTTCTAAAATGTCCCCAAACAGAATTTTATTTTTGCTAAAAAAGATTATCTGATGCTTGTGTTTGAAGTCTGAGAATCTATTTAGATGTACATTTGACATTTGACATCTAATTTTTAAATGTTTTTTTTTTCTCAAGTAAAGCTTACTTTTTGTTATTTATATTTACAAATATCTACAGTAAACTCGAACTTTAAAAGTTCATAATTTTATTATTTTAAGTCTAATTGAGATGATTTATTTTAGAATATATAGAATTTTGAGATATATAAAACAAGATGTACATTAACATTTTTTTTTCTAAACACATTTTAAGTTTTTACATTTTTAAGTTTTTACGTTTTTCACTCCAATCAGTTTTTTTAGACCAAACACATATTTCTAAAAGTTTAATTTAAATATCCACAAAACTACACCTCTCATAAACGGGCCCTAGAATTTACTACCTATTAATGAAATCTAGTGATAAAATTATTATCCCATCACTGTGTGCTCATCCAATACCTATTGAAACAGAGAAGGTGAGAATACTATCGACTTTTTTTTTTTTTTTTAAGAATAAGTGTTAGGTCTCAAAAACAGGCATGGTTCACCGCTCCATATGTGGATCTGTGGAAGTCAGCTATGGATAACATATAAATTTCCAACTAAAAATATATTCTCTTTTCCAAATTTTAATTTCCCAAGTCATGGCTTTCAGTACTACGGAGGGAAAATAACTTTGTCACACATTTTGGTCGTAAGTTTTAAAATTTTCACTCATCTTTCTATAATTTGGAATACTCTCTTGTTTTCTTCTCCAAAAACCTCACTCTCTGAAATTCTCTCTCTAGTTTCTTCCATCCCTCTCTAAAGTTTCAAACTAAAAATATTGAAATCTCCACTCTCTTTGAATTTCCTCGCTTTCTTCCTTCCATTCCCTCTCTCTTCCTCACTCCTTACTCATTCACCTAGTGATAGAGTAAGAATTTATTGGTCGGGTGGTCAAAAAAATTTCTTACGTCAAGCCACTAAGCCCACTAATGTTTATGTTTTTAATAAAATTATTTTATTTCTTAAAATCTAAATTATTTGCGTAATAAATTATGGGTGATTATATTTGCACTCACAATATTGATAAATATCCCCACCTAATAAATATTTCCGAAAATAAACGCAGTAAATCTGTCTTTTTATAAATACTTTTGATATAATATCATATATAACCCTCCCATACACCCACTTTTATTTTAAACTTAGTTATTTTGTTAAAAATTAAATTAACAACTCTAAATAAGAAAAAAAAATATTTTTTCATTATCAAAAGGAGAGAAAATAGTCAAGACGAAAAATTCAAATAATGTCCAAATAAAAAAATCAAGGAATGTCATACTATATTTTAAAAAAATATATAAATATAAAATCATGTAAACGAACATAGTAAAAAAAGAAATAAAAATATTAATCATATAAAAAACCACAAGGAATCATTTTGAAATACTAAAAGAAAAAAAATGCATAAGACTAACAAATTAAAAAATAAAAAATACATATTTCAATAACTGTTGACTCTACAAAAGACACATTTTTTTATTTTTATTTCACTTGAATCATCCATTGAAAATTTTTGTATAGTTATAAAAAATTTTTTATTTTGTATAGTTATAAAAATTTTTTAAGAAAAAAAATTGATGAAGAACAATTTAGAGTTTAGAACAATTTAGAACAATTTCTTAGGATTTTTTTAAATATTATTTCCATTTATGGTTAATGTGGTGTATGTTTCTTAAATATTTTATTAACAAATATTTTTATTTATATGCATGTGGGGATATGAGTATTTTTAATGATTTTAAGATAATTTTCTTATAGAGTAAAAACATATTAAAAATCTTTATTGACTTTGTAGGGATATCTATCAATATTATAGGTGTAAATAAAACTCTCTAAAATATTTAAATAGTGTAAAGACTAATTTATATGCATACATACTATATTAGATTTAAAACAAAAACCTACTATATTAAAATTAAAAAAGAAAAAGAAAAGAAAAAAGCTAGGGTGGCCACCCCCCTCCCTTCGCCATTGTATTCACCCCTTCAACAGTCGCCGCCAAGACTCCCACGACCATGCCCATCATCGCCTCTATTACCCCATTACATCGTCAGCTGCCACCATGACTACCGGACACGAACACTTTTATGATTAATTTATTGTTTTTGCTGTTAATTTGGTTGTGTTTAGATTTGGAGTTTGATAGATTTTTTTTTTATTTGAGTTTTATGTTTGGATTCATATAAGAGCATTTTTTTAAATATATATATGAAGTATTATGTGTTAGATACATATCAGTGATTAGGAGGATTCGTAATATATATATATATATATGTATAGATATCTTTTGATGATTGTTAGAGTTGTGTTGATGATTTTTTTTAATGATTTATGGATAATATTTGAAGAAATTGTTACTTCAGCAAGGACATTATTTTCAGTTAAAATATTTTGTTTACATTTTTTTTTTTTGGTAAGGACATTTGATATCCTAGAAAAAAGTTCAACATTTGACCACAATTTTTCCAAGAAACTATCTTCAATTGTGCCATACCAACCGGCAAAGGTGCAGTAGGAGGGGCTTTCCACGAAAAAAATCGTCGTTATATGTCACAAGACGATTGTAGATTTTGCAATGGCTTAAAAAAATTTGTGTGGAATCAACTTTTTCTAAGTTGAATTTCTTATATGATCAAATTTGAATAAATTTTCTCTCGTTTTTTTTTTAAATATATCTGAGCCTTTTGTGATTCATCTAACCAAAATTAAAGTCATACAAAGTAATTTATAATAATTTAAAAAGTACATGAAATAAATTGTCAAAATTAAAAATTTTAAAAGATAAATTGCTAAAGGGTGATAACAAATTTAGGGAGCAGCAAATTCCCTTCAAAATTTGAATCCCACACTCGGGGTCAAGTGCCAAGCTGTTTTTTTTTATTTTTTTTATTTTTTATTTTTTATTTACTTCGAGTAATTTGCCACGACACAAAAGGTGGGTAATGATACCCCCAAAAAAAAAAAAAAAAGCCAATTAAATTATCACTAAAGCATTTTACCAAAAGCCAAAATTGCATCAGAAAATAGAGATTTCTTGAGAAAACATTTGCAAAGTTCTTACCTGATAGGAGAGCAAGACATTTACCGCATCATAAAATTGCTCCGGATCCATTTTCTCTCCAACTAGCTTTGGTGAAATTTGTGAGAGCTAGAGTGCAGCCTGTGAACAGAAAAATACCAAACTCAAAAACAAAATCCCACATTGCCAATAGAGACCCGTTTTGGATCCATAGTCAAACCCATTCGAACTTTTTTTTTTTTTTTTAACAACGTTTTCTCTCATAAAAATTTGAGTTTTCTATTCAAACATATTGTCCAAACAGAGACGAAGGGAAAAAGAGACTGGGACGGCTTAAGCCCTCCTCAACTTTTGATTTTTTTAAAATAACCCATGATTTTAATTAAACTTTCATAGAAGCCCTCCCCCTCCCCTAAAAAGAAAATTTTGCTCATAATAACCACTCTTTTATTATCTATGATATAGTTATTATTAGCTCCCGTAAAAAAAATTTCTGACTTCGTCACTGAATCAGAACATGACCAATTATGTGCATAAATAAATATTGCATGTACAATGGACTAGCCATCTTACCTTTAGTCCTTCCGCAGTGCAATCAGAGACTATCCAACCTTGGTCACTAGTATTAAAGGTCCATCCACCTTTACATATATGTCGATACATTTGAGTGAAATTTCCTGGATGATTCTCACGAATCTGAGTATACAACGGCAGATTGGTTCAGTAAGTACGTAGTAATACATGATGGACTAACCAGGCAATTAATCAGGTAGGTAATATATGTCAATGAGATGAAACCTGTGAACCCTTCAAGAACTCGTGTGCTTTTCGAAGTGTTGGCCCGTACTCTTCATTTAGACCGCATGAGATAATTGCTTGAATTGCGAGTGCTATATCCCATGTTTGAGAACCAAGACCCTGCAACATAATACAAAGTAAATTTGTATATTTCTGTGAAATATATATATATATATATATATATATATATAATGGACTTGGTTAGTTTTCTTTTTGTTCATGAAGAAGACTAGCAAGGGATAACTAACTAGATCGGAACCTGATACTTGGCTCCATCTTCAGCAATCCAAAAGAAATCTGGAATTCTAGCAAGGTGATACTTGAATGCTTCTGAATTTGGATCTTCGACCCAACGACCAAGCATACTCAATATCTGCAGAGCAAGCTCTAAGTACTGTTGAAACTTTTGATTAAAATGCATACTTTATGTATGTATGATATTCATTTTGCGTGTACATACACATATATATCAGGATTTGATACAAGCTACCTTCTCTTGACTTGCAACAGAAAGATAATTGCTAACTGTATCCTCATAATGAACATGTTCAATGGCAACTTCAAGCGCTTTTTCTCTTAGCATAGAAAACGGCCAGCGCGTTAGAATTGGCTCGGCAACATGGTACAAAAATCCCCAGATCACATCCTGCAGTAAAGGATGCGGATAATAGAGATCCTCCTGAAAAAGAAAATTTATTCGCGAATTTAAATATCATATACCTTTTGTTAATATTGCTTGGTGAAACTAAGTTATGGTTCATGTTGTTTTGAACCAATTGAGTTAGGACAAACCTTCGCAACAGTGTTCCGAGCTTTATTCCAGTTTATTTCATGATACGGTTCGTTATACAGTTCTTGCCTTAGTGATTGAACCAAATCCGTAATCAGACCAACGAATCTCTTTCCATACAAGAATGACATTGGCAAGTAAATTAGACGAGCCAAGGCGACCATTTTCCCTGCATTTCATTTGGCGAACTAAAGTTGTTGATAAACTTTTTTTTTTTTTTTTACGAGGACAAACAGCAAGTCTACTTTGCAATAAAGAATGTCAGATTTTGTCCAATTGACCTGGATGAATGCAAACCATTCTCGGCAAAAGCCAAAGTTCCGGGGGCAGTGGATTGCAGCCTGACCACTCATACACGCCAAGCACCTAAACCAAACGATAGCGCAAAGACCAGTGATACAAATTTTGGCCAAAATTTTAACATTTCCCCGGGAAAAAATAAATTAAACGCGTAAAATTAATGCGTGGTAAGATCGTGTAACTTCCTTACCGTTAGCCAAAACTTTCCCCAAGATGGTATTCCTAAAACGCCACCGTGATCAAGAATCCATTTTCTGCCTCTGGCTACAGCATTATCCTCGCCATCCTCAGGACCCCTCTCCCAACAACCTCAAAGTAACGTAGCTCTCCGCGGAACCAATCATCGTGCTTGGACCCTCAATGTGTTTGCCCCAACCTCCGTCTTCATTCTAATTACCATCGAGACGAATAAATAATAAATAAACAAAAACAACATCCTTAGCATCACACGTACATCTGATTCACTTAATGCAAAATGTATTAGTTCTGTAGACGAAATTACTATGTATTTAAAAAAAAAAAAAAAAAAAAAGGATTACCTGGTGATTGTAAATATAGCGAATTAGTTCCTTCCGATGCTCAGGTCCAAAAACTGCATTGAGTGCTCCAGTAATGTATAGTACTATTACCTGCATTTCTTATCTGATCAGGTGAATTGTTCACCCAAAGTAGCTGGCATCATGAGTAGATACATTATAATTTTCTTCCTATATTATTGATAAAGATACGCGTGTTTTAGCACATTATTATATTATATAATTTTCTTTTTATAGTAATCTTTTGTCCTTTTTTTTCTCAATTAACGTGTAATCACATTATATTAGATAAGTTTAATTATTGTCTAACAAGTTATATCATGTCATATCAGCTAAAAAATTTGAAATGCGTTGTAATTGAATTTTCTTGCATGTTATGAGGCACTTAATTTAACATAACAAAATTTGGTTTCCCAAGACCGTAATG
>CM046366.1:187322-203200 GCA_025413025.1 Ficus hispida
ACAACAAGCAAATATGATCTGGAAAGTTAATAAAAACCCTACACTGTATGTATATATATATATATATATTAATAATAGCAAAACAGACAATATCGGATGTGTATATATTATATATGCTTAATCAACGGCTTAAAAATAGCACATCCAGATCAATCTTAGCTGTAAGATCTCTGTTAGGGATTCGGAGGCAGTTAAGAATATTAATAGAATAATATTAGACCGAGCACATATCTTTAATGCTATGTTTGGTAGAGTTAAAAGACAGGCAGTTGGAGTAGGGATTTAGAGAATAAATAAATAAATAACATTTCAATTGTTTGGGTAAAATAAAAAATGCGAAGGAAAATAAATTGTGAATGGCCATAAGACCTACCATAGTTTAATTCTTCCCACTTTGGAAAGAAACTAGGTGGGGAAAAGTTTGACCCAAAAGGTAAGGTAAAATAACTATTTTGACATAAATTCCTTAAATCTTCTAATTTATACGGGGATATATAATGTAAAATAAGTTAGATATGGCATTTTTCTCCTTTTTTTTTTTAAGCCCTCACTTTCCTTCACTTTCACAGGCGGTGGAATTGGCTCGTTTCCATATATTTTCCTTTCTAAGCTGTTAAAGGTTTTCCATTACAATTAAAAAAAAAAGGGATAATAATAATAATAATAATATAATAATAATAATCTCATAAGACTCCATTGGACTACTCAGTTGGTGGAAGGGAAGAGGATGTTGAATGAGCTCTCAAGTGGAAGTCATGAGCTCCATGCTATTAAAAAATATAAAAACTCCAAAATTTCTACTAATATTCAATCCAAATGCGGGAATTCACATTGTGTTTTACCTAAAATTTGAGATTGCATTTTGTGTTTTACTAATGAAACAACCTTAAGTCGAATTTAGTCGAAACTAGTAGTTATACAAAAGCAAATTATTACCCTTCATAAAAATTTTTGTTTAAAAAAAAAAACAGCGGTTCTTTCAGATTCCAAAGACATCAAATTTGATCTTCAATAATTTTTGGTATTTTAGAATAATCGCTGTTTAAAATAAATCTCTTCATAGACCTTCATTCGAAGTCTCCCTTTCATCATCCATTTAAAAATCTCCTCATAGATCTTCATTCGAAGTCTCCCTTTCATCATCCATTTAAAAAATATATATACATATTTATATATATACATATGTCTATATGCCAAAATCATGGATGATTATGTAGCCTGTTAAACATAAATATAGTAGTTGGTTGGGGCCTACTTCTGTTTGGAGTACTATCTCTAGATGATATTTTACTATCTGAATTTAAAAATTTCAATTTTAAATCAAACTTTCCATCTCTTTTCCTTTTAAAAAACTAAAATTTTAAAATCCATAACTTTCTCATTGCAAATCGAAATAAGATGATTTTATATCAAAATACTTGTATCGACGAGACAAATAAGACAAGATCTATTTTGTAATTTTTTTTCTGAACACATTTTAAAATTTTACATTATTTTCTATATCACATAATTTTTTAAAAAAATTTTAACTCAATCTTCAAAACACTATCTCCAGTTTTCCCCCAAACGGGCCCGTACCAATTTGCTTTTTTGTTGAATATGTATATTCTGATTTGATAGTTTAAGAGTAGTAAGAGAAAATATTCCAAATGAAAAAAATGGCCCAGATTCTTTTCCACGTACATATGTTATTACTATTACTAGCATTAGTATTAGTATTAGTATTATTACTACTACTACTACTAATGTTATTATAACTATTATCGTTACTGTTACTATTATTGTTAGTATTACCATTAATATTATTACTAGTCCTAGTACTATTACTATTACTACTAGTTTACTATTATTACTATTATTACTCTTACAAGTGTTACAATTATACTATTAATATTACTATTACCATTATTACTAACACTAGTATTACTATTACTATCACTACTATTATCACCATCACTATCACTATCACAATCATTATCACTGTAACTTTCACTATTGTTATAATTAATATTGAAAAAGAAATTCTCCAAAATCACACATTAATATTGTGCATAATTTGTCCAACTACTTTTACAGAGTGGGGGAACATTATATCCCTGCCATTTTAGTCTTAAAAATGCAATCAACGTGATATGAAATGGATCAGAGCAATATCAAAACTTTATGTTGTTTGATCAGGTATACATTGGATTTTGGAGTCGTACGTTGAGATCTCAATTTTTAGCAAATTGGTAACATATAACGTCGATATTGCACATCTATTTTTTTTTTAAATCATAAATCACTCCTATAGTTTAATATTAGTGTGTTTAGATGCTCCATTCAAATAGATATTATTGGACACCAATGTGAATATATGCAAACTATTTTACAATAATTTAATTTAAATTCAAATTTTTATTTTTTAAAAATTCGTAGTACCACAATCATTTTCTACCTTTACATTATTCAAATGTTATTTTTAACAAAAATTATCACTGAAATGTTGCATGATAATCTTGAAACTTGAAAGATGTCGAAATTTAAGAGGAAAGGCTCTCTCATATGACATTTTTTTGTTATTCAAGATCCATGACCGTCCCAATATACTTTTGGAATCTTAAGCAAAACTCTTAAATGGACCTTTTTTAACTAATAATTTTTGTTAACTTTTTATAAAAAGATAAAAATTAAAATGCAAAAGTACAGTTTAGTTAGAGTTGAGTTACAAAGCCAAACGAAGGTCTCTCAGCTTATAATTAAAAATTTTATTTTTCCCATATCATAGGCATTTAAAGACACATCATTTAGATAATCAATTATCATATTATCTTTAGCCTTTATTTTATGGCTTTTTTGCACCAGTACACCATAAATTTATCAGATAATTACAATTTACACCCTAAATTTTTAATTTTGATAATTTGTACCATGAATTTATAAATTTGTAGCAATTTACACCTCATTAATAACAACGTTAGTCTTTTAAAGAAAATTGATATGTGATTTATCCATAAGTCATTAATTAATGATATGAATGATCATTTTTGTTTATTTTACCCAAATTTATTTAGATTGTAATCTTTAATTAAGTATTATCAAAGTATAAAATTTTCAATTAACTATGTTTTAAATATAAATCTTGGATAATATTGATTAAAAAAGACCTCTTATACAATTAATTAACAATCTATATGTAAGTCAAGTGTTAATTTTTGTTAAAAAAAAAAATCAACATTGTAAACAATGAGACGTAAATTATTTCAAATTTATAACTTCAGGTGTAAATCGCCAAAATTAAAATTTTAAGGCACAATTGTAACTTTATGATAAGTTTAAGGTGTATCAGTGCGAAAAAATCTTATTTTATTCTTGTTCTTCATATGTTTTTAATGATCTTCTTCTTGAACTAGTATAAAATAACACATGTTTTCGTTATTCTTTATGGTTTTTTTCCATCATCACTATATCATTCTCTAGATCCTTTAAAAGAGGACTATAATTCCAAGGGGTGGATGCCTCACTGCATGATATATGTATCAGTACTCACGAACTGATTGCCCCCCAACCAATGCAATGGATGACTCGAATCCAATATTTAGTGAGTAAGACGAGCGCCTACTAACCGATCTAAAGGACGTTGGCGAGTTACCATTGGTTTAATTATCAATGAGCTTGTACTAAATAAGTAGGTTAGACATAGATAAAACATGGCATCCTCCCCTTAAGCTAAAATTAGCTAAATGTGTGCTCTTCTAAAGTGTAATTAGTGTCACTCCTAAGTAAAATTTGCCATATTTTGAACTCAAACAGTGAGAAATTCAAACTGGTCTACACCTTCTGATGGAATTAAGTGTGATGAAATACCTTTAGCATGCGGGGTTATAATTGGGCATCCAATGAAAAAGTATTACCTCATATGGATAGTGATGATGATTCGCAAATTACCATATAAACACTTCAAGGGTTGGGCTAGAACAAATGAGTTTTTTTGGTAAAGTGATAGATTTTGTTTGTTGTGAAGGGAAAAATGCCTCATTCATTTTACATGCTTGGAGAGTTGGTGACAAGTGTGAATGATGTGATTCACCGCTTCTTTGGTTGAACTGATCAAAACATAGAAATTTTATCTTTAAGGATTAGGAGTACATGATCTTTTGTTAGTGTATCTTAGAAGACATCCCCACAATTTATTTATCGTACTACTCCTACTGCAGCTTAGTAGGTTAAGCTATATGCATTAATCTTCCCACTATATAGGAGCATATACTTATGCAGTATTTATTTAATTAAAAAATATACTTTTGGATTTGGTCTAATTAATCCGGTTCTATTTAACTTAACTCGGCATAAGTCACGTTCTCTGATTTTGCATTGTAAGAGGCGCATATCAGTAGTGCACAATGTTATAATCTAAAACTAATATTATTGGTCCACTCTGTCAGATTAAACTTTAAGGATAGATATTTGGTAAACTAACATAATATCAGAGTAGAAGATCCTGAAAATATTGACATGCATGAAAAATCCAGTATTATTTAGATTTTACTGAAATATTTTGATGAAAATTCCAATAGCAGTGGAAATTAATGTAAAATATGTAAATTTATTCTAAAGAAGATAAATATTTTATAGATGAAAGTTTTAAGAAACTGTAACAATATATACACTAAATGAAACTCTCAATTAAAATACGTATATAATAAGTAATAACCTTCACCTGCATATTAAGTAAACTAATTCGAAGTTAACCTAATATAGGTACTTTACATTCATATTTTCAAGCATGATAATCCAATATCAATATCAAAAGAAGTTTTTAGGATGTACGAAAATATTTGTTACCTTATTTGTAGTTTAAACAATATTGATAACAAGACATGACATTTTAGTGGTTTCTTATATAATTTTGAACATGCAATGTATGTCTCTCGATCTCTACCCACTACCTCTTCATGTATAATATATTGTGGCTGAAGTAAAAAAAAAAAAGTCATGAATTACAAAATAATTAAAAAATATTAAGAACCATGCCAATACTTAATTTACAGATATTTTGTCGATGTGTTTGCAGAAATTTCCAAAATATTTTCTCATATATATTTGCATGAACATGATCATTCTTGATCCTAAAGTTAGGGTGATTTTAAAATCATTCTTTTATTTAGATATTTTTTTTAAAGGCTATTTGGGGTGACTTAGAAAATTTCTTGTCCCCTAATGCTGCCGCGGGGATATAGCTCGTTGACTTAAAAAGTAGAATATAAAGGGCCTTTTTGGCATATAGATTGAGATTGGAAAATATATATATATATACACACACGTATATATCAATTGAGCTTCTCAGTTTGAGTGAATTTTTTACACACGTATATATAAGTGTGGGTGTGTCTCAATCAAGGCCTAAATACTTGTGATGTTTAACTTCTACGAGAAAATAATTAAAAATGCTCTTGTTTTGTTCCTACCTCAAACTAATGGAATGCAATTTTCTTTATGAACTCGGTTGAATAAAATAAATAAATAAATCTCCCAGTTATCTGTATGGAAGGAATATGTTTTTCCTGTCATTGATGCTAGGTAGTCTCTCTAATCTTAAAAGGTCTCGATTTCTCGACTTGATTGGAACTTCGTAATAAAATGAAAACATAGCTGAATGAATGATGAAGACTTTTCTTAAAATCGAACGCAGTTAGGGCACATCTGTGACACAATAATAACTAGAATATAATTTCATTGTTAATCCTCAAAAATTGAGATTTGTAGTACATCTCATATTAGACCAAACTCAATACCTTTGTCTATGCCAATACTTATTTATAATAAAAGAATACGAAAAATTAATAATTTCTTATTTTACACTCCACATATAATGCTATTTCTAATATTGTATATTCTTTTCGTCATCAATATTATTCTACATGAATTAACCAAAAAAAAAAGTTCCCATCTCTCGAGAGCATCAATGATCACAGATAAAGATCCACATCTATTCAGATCTAGGTATAATGTCTGAAATCTCCCTCGAAAATGAGGTTACAGAATCAGTCAATTATTTCAATGATGTCACATACTAAAGGATAAAGATTTAGGATAAAGATTTTAGGAGGATTTGTATTAGGAAAATCAATTTTAATGGAGTGAAAAAGAAAATGTTAAGTTTTTAAAAGCAAAATTGTTATTTGAAAAAAAAAAAAAAAAAAAAAAGTCCACAAAGGATGGCCATAGATGATTCCGCTCCTGAAGGGTGACCCTTTAAAGGTTTACTGAGTCTGCAAATAACATAATTATCAAGAGTTTTTGGATGCCAATGTTCCCATCTTACAATATCATCATATATATGCCAAACCTGAGTGTTTATAGGCAACAAACGTAATTTGATTCGTTCAAAAAAAGAAAAAACAAAAACAAACAAACGTAAATTGTTTCAGGCACAACACAAGAATATTTTCTTGTAGTATATTATTATGCAAATAGAACCCGTCGACGATATTCGCCTAAAGCCCAAATAGTAAAGATGTTTCGATACGTTGCGAAGTTAGTACTCCGTTCTTCATATATACTCCATTCACTTCCTGCATTTTTATTGCGTGCTTCGTCAATAACAAAATCTTGGTACACAGTTTTATGGAGCAAAAAAAAAAAAAAAAAAAAAAAAAGGCATAAAACGCTTATGCAATTATATGGTTAATTCAGAAAATTTCTGTGTAAGAAATATGAATTTATTTAGTTTACTTCTTTTTTTTTTTTTTAAGTTAAAGAAAGAAAGAAAACTACCTAATTTGAAGGTTTACTAATTCTGCAAATAACATAATCATCAAGAGTTTTTGGATGCCAATGTTCCCATCTTACAATATCATCATATATATGCCAAACCAGAGTGTTTATAGGCAACAAACGCAACCGTTTCGTTCAAAAAAAGAAAAAACAAAAACAAACAAACGTAAATTGTTTCAGGCACAACACAAGAATATTTTCTTGTAGTATATTATTATGCAAATAGAACCCGTCGACAATATTCGCCTAAAGCCCAAATAGTAAAGATGTTTCGATACGTTGCGAAGTTTAGTACTCCGTTCTTCATATGTGCTCCATTCACTTCCTGCATTTTTTATTGCATGTCTTCGTCAATAATAAAATCTTGGTACACATAGTTTTTGTGGAGGGGGAAAAAAAAAAGGACATAAAACGCTTATGCAAATTATATATTTAATTCAGAAAAAGAAAGAAAGAAAACTACCTGTTGAGGGAAGTCACCATCGTCCATTTGTGAGTTTATCAACAATCTTATTCCACTATGTATTGCGGTTTGATCTCTCTCCGCCTGGAAAGAAACTTCTAATCATATATATAACATGTATCTATTAAAAGAAATGGAACTAGATTAGAGTATTAATTAGAAAGTACCCCTCCTATATTAAGCTATGTCCTTTATGTAAATATACATAAATGAAATTGATATATATTTGTGTGTGTCAATTGCAATCCCTTTAGCTTTAGAATTATGAGATCATTTTTATTTTTATTTTTAACATAAACTTCACTTATTCAAATAATTATAAACACTAAAATAATTGTTTGTTGTATTTATAGTGGTGGAGTCAATCTATAATTTTAATGGGGTAATAAAGTTTTTAGACGTATTTTATGGGGATAATCAATTTTTATTGCATTAAAAAGGACAAAAAATGTAAAGATTTTTTAGATAAAATTGAAAATATAAAAATAAAAATTCATTGGAGACGAAAACCTATTCAATTATAGGTGACTCCACCCCTGTCTATACATATACTCACCTGGCCTGCAGCAATGAGAGCTAACAATGCCAATGCAGTGTGGAACACAGTTGAACGATTACCTTCGAGATTAGTGTATACCTGTTTCAAATCCATCCATCATTTTCATAAAAAGAAAGCAATTAATCTTCCCTAAAAAAACAAATCGATATAAAATAAATAAATAAATCTTCAGATATATATCTTCACTTTCTCTGCGAGTAATTAGAGAAAACGATGTTAGAGACGAATTTTTATGTTTCAAACTAACACTTCAGATATATTATGATTAGTCAAATTAGTCTTAGCTGATTCATAAAGAAAATTTGTATAAAATAATAATAATAATAATAATAAAGTAAATATTGGAATGTTCTAAATTGATACAAATTGTTGTCTCTCTTTCTTTGACTAAAAATATCGTAAAAATTTAAATCAGCATTAATTGGTAGAGCTCCAAATTAATACAATACCTCATTTTGGCATGAAAGGTAACTTTCACCCCAACCACCATCTGATAATTGCTTTGACAGTAAAAACTCACAAGCTTTTCTGAGGGCATGGCTGTTATTGTAAGTCCTCCCACAACCAACCAACGCCTCAACGCCAAACCATGTTGCGTACGTGTAGCAAATTCCCCAACGGCCATACCTACAACACACACACATGTATATATATAAATGTGTGTGTGAAGAAAATTATGTGATTTACTATCATGTCATTTCACAATCTTTTGACTCTAAATTTTAAAATTTAATAACTCCATATTACAGACTTTAGTTCATTTACAGAAAAAAAAAAAAAAAAAAAAGATACAAAACAGATAACGATAGTAAAAGATTTTAACTTTGTAGTTTTATTTTAAACTTTTGATTGAGTTTATGTCCCTCTAAAAAATTTATGACTTTGTTGCTGAGATCTACTGTCCTTGTAATTTTTATTTTAATTTTTATTTCCAATCTCATTACATTCTTTTACAATTTGGTAAACACACGTACAATTGACTAAAGAGAATCCTTACCATGAACCATCATGGTTTTGGGCATTTTCGATATAACGAGATGCTTTTGAAATGCAATTATCTATTTCCTTTCTTCGATGTTCCGGATATAATTTCTTAAAGAGAACCAGACTCTGGATTACTGAGGAGGTGCACTCTACGTAGCTGAAATGATAGCATACATCAATCAACTTTAATGAAGCAAACATTATACACACACAAATATATATATCTTACTAAATGATATAAACTAGGATCATTCGTAAATCTTACTCTCGCTCAATAATTGTATCTGCAAGAAACTCTGTGGGATTTAAGTACTGAAAGAATCGGCAAATTAACTTACGTTATTAAGTGCAAAGAAATATTGAGTTTAAACATAAATTATATACATATATATAGATATTTATAAGTTTCTTACAAAAACCTATTTTTAATTTAAGCACAATTATTTCAATGTAATCGTCACAAAACAATACCTCTACCCAACGATATGCTCTTTGTGGTTCCCAAGCAGACATACTGCCATCACTACTCTGCACTCGAAATAGCATATATACATGATTAAATAATCACTAAATAACATATTGAGAACTACCGATAGTGGTGGTATGATAGTGGTGGTATAATGAGAGGATGACAAGTCCTACTTAGAAACTTTGTTACTAAATACTTGGATTGAACAGTACTGGTCATTTTTTAATTCACCCAAACAAGAAATGGCATACTACTCATGAGATTTAACATTGTAATCAAAAGGGTCGTCGATGCCAAGCTGTTTTTTTTTTTTTTTTTTTAACTTCGAGTAATTTGCCACGACACAAAAGGTTAAGGGGGTAATGATACCAAAAAAAAATGCCAATTAAATTATCACTAAAGCATTTACCAAAAGCCAAAATTGCAGATCAAAAAATAGAGATTTCTTGAGAAAACATTTGCAAAGTTCTTACCTGATAGGAGAGCAAGACATTTACCGCATCATAGAATTGCTCTGGATCCATTTTCTCTCCAACTAGCTTTGGTGAAATTTGTGAGAGCAAGAGTGCAGCCTGTGAACATAAAAATACCAAACTCAAAAACAAAATCCCACATTGCTAATAGAGACCCCTGTTTTGGATCCATAGTCAAACCCCCAATTCAAACCTTTTTTTTTTTATATATATATATAACGTTTTCTCTTATAAAAATTTGAGTTTTCTATTCAAACATATTGTCCAAACAGAGACGAAGGGAAAAAGAGACTGGACGGCTTAAGCCCTCCTCAAGTTTTGATTTTTTTAAAATAACCCATGATTTTAATTAAACTTTCATAGAAGCCCTCCCCCTCCCCTAAAAAGAAAAATTTGCTCATAATAACCACCCTTTTATTATCTATGATATAGTTATTATTAGTCCCGTAAAAAAATTTTCTGGCTTCGTCACTAAATCCGAACATGACCAATTATGTGCATAAATAAATATTGCATGTACAATGGACTAGCCATCTTACCTTTAGTCCTTCCGCAGTGCAATCAGAGACTATCCAACCTTGGTCACCAGTATTAAAGGTCCATCCACCTTTACATATATGTCGATACATTTGAGTGAAATTTCCTGGATGATTCTCACGAATCTGCGAATACAACGACAGATTGGTTCAGTAAGTACGTAGTAATACATGATGGACTAACCAGGCAATTAATCAGGTAGGTAATATATGTCAATGAGATGAAACCTGTGAACCCTTCAAGAACTCGTGTGCTTTTCGAAGTGTTGGCCCGTACTCTTCATTTAGACCGCATGAGATAATTGCTTGAATTGCGAGTGCTATATCCCATGTTTGAGAACCAAGACCCTGCAACATAATGCAAAGTAAATTTGTATATTTCTGTGAAATATATAGATATATATATATATATATATATTGTGGACTTGGTTAGTTTGCTTTTTGTTCATGAAGAAGACTAGCAAGGGATAACTAACTAGATCAGAACCTGATACTTGGCTCCGTCTTCAGCAATCCAAAAGAAATCTGGAATCCTAGCAAGGTGATACTTGAATGCTTCTGAATTTGGATCTTCAACCCAACGACCAAGCATACTCAATATCTGCAGAGCAAGCTCTAAGTACTCTTGAAACTTTTGATTAAAATGCATACTTTATGTATGTATGATATTCATTTTGCGTATACATACACATATATATCAGGATTTGATAAAAGCTACCTTCTCTTGACTTGCAACAGAAATATAATTGCTAACTGTATCCTCATAATGAACATGTTCAATAGCAACTTTAAGCGCTTTTTCTCTTAGCATAGAAAACGGCCAGCGCGTTAGAATTGGCTCAGCAACATGGTACAAAAATCCCCAGATCACATCCTGCAGTAAAGGATGCGGATAATAGAGATCCTCCTGAAAAAGAAAATTTATTCGCGACTTTAAATATCATATACCTTTTGTTAATATTGTTTGGTGAAACTAAGTTATGGTTCTTGTTGTTTTGAACCAATTGAGTTAGGCCAAACCTTCGCAACAGTGTTCCGAGCTTTATTCCAGTTTATTTCATGATACGGTTCGTTATACAGTTCTTGCCTTAGTGATTGAACCAAATCCGTAATCGGACCAACGAATCTCTTTCCATACAAGAATGACATTGGCAAGTAAATTAGACGAGCCAAGGCGACCATTTTCCCTGCATTTCATTTGGCGAACTAAAGTTGTTGATAAACTTTTTTTTTTTTTTTTTTACGAGGACAAACAGCAAGTCTACTTTGCAATAAAGAATGTCAGATTTTGTCCAATTGACCTGGATGAATGCAAACCATTCTCGGCAAAAGCCAAAGTTCCGGGGGCAGTGGATTGCAGCCTGACCACTCATACACGCCAAGCACCTAAACCAAACGATAGCGCAAAGACCAGTGATACAAATTTTGGCCAAAATTTTTAACATTTCCCCGGGAAAAAATAAATTAAACGCGTAAAATTAATGCGTGGTAAGATCGTGTAACTTTCTTACCGTTAGCCAAAACTTTCCCCAAGATGGTATTCCTAAAACGCCACCGTGATCAAGAATCCATTTTCTGCCTCTGGCTACAGCATTATCCTCGCCATCCTCAGGACCCTCTCCCAACAACCTCAAAGTAACGTAGCTCTCCGCGGAACCAATCATCGTGCTTGGACCCTCAATGTGTTTGCCCCAACCTCCGTCTTCATTCTAATTACCATCGAGACGAATAAATAATAATAAACAAAAACAACATCCTTAGCATCACACGTACATCTGATTCACTTAATGCAAAATGTATTAGTTCTGCAGACGAAATTACTATGTATTTAAAAAAAAAAAAAAAAAAAAAAGGATTACCTGGTGATTGTAAATATAGCGAATTAGTTCCTTCCGATGCTCAGGTCCAAAAACTGCATTGAGTGCTCCAGTAATGTACAGTACTATTACCTGCATTTCTTATCTGATCAGGTGAATTGTTCACCCAAAGTAGCTGGCATCATGAGTAGATACATTATAATTTCTTCCTATATTATTGATAAAGATACGCGTGTTTTAGCCATTATTATATTATATAATTTTCTTTTTATAGTAATCTTTTGTCCTTTTCTTTCTCAATTAACGTGTAATCACATTATATTAGATAATTTTAATTATTGTCTAACAAGTTATATCATGTCATATCAGCTAAAAAATTTGAAATGCGTTGTAATTGAATTTTCTTGCATGTTATGAGGCACTTAATTTAACATAACAAAATTTGGTTTCCCAAGACCGTAATGGCATGGGAAGGTGGTCGGGGAAGGCTTTGTACGAGGTTTTGAGTTCGATTTCACTTTTAATTTGAGAGGAACTACAACCATATTTATAACTAATGTGGGTAAAAAAGAAAAAGAAAGTTTCTCAAGCAATTTACAGCATGTATATATGTTAATTAACAGGCATTAATATTGTATGAAAGTAGAAGAAATGTCTTACCAGAGGAGGAAGGTAAAACAATCCGCCAGCACATTCGGCCGGCCAATGGCCGTCATGGGCTTGGATAGATGAAAAGAAGCTGAGACCTCTTCTCAGTGTGGTTGTCACTGCTTCTTTTGTTATCTCCTCGCTTTCCTTCACTTTCACCGGCGGTGGAATTGGCTCACTTCCATTTTCCTTTCTAAGCTGTAATTAGAGGTGGAATATTACACTTAAAAGAAAAAAAAAAAAAAAGAAATAAAGTGGTATTATAATAATAATAATAATAGTAATAAATTCTCATAAGACTCCGCTGGACTAACTTGGCCATGGTGGAAGGAAGGGGTCATTGGGTGAGCTCTCAAGTTCGAAATCTATTAATAGTTTATTTCTTTTTAAATAAGTGAGCTCCATGCCATTAAAAACATAAAAACTTTAAAACTTCTAACGTTCAATCCGAATGTGGGAGTTCACATTGTATTTTACAAAAATTTTGAGATTACATATTTTATTTGATTAATCAAACAACCCTACGTCGATTTTAGTCGAAACTAGTATTTATACAAAACAAAACTATTATCCTTCATAAATTTCTTTTATTAAAAAAAAAAAAAACTACGGTTCTTTGAAATCCAAAGACATCAAATTTGATCTTCAATAATTTTCGGCATTAAGAATAATCCCCATTTAAAATAAATATATTTATGGATCTTCAATCAAAATCTCCCTTTCGAGATTTTTAAATAAGTAATAATTTAGGAGAATATATAAAATAGAACAGAAGAAAATATTTGTGAACGAGATTTGTTTTTAGGAGTTTTTTTTTTATTTGATAAAGCTCGGTTTTTTTTTTTTTTTTTGCACAAAAAAAGATGATAATTTAAGGTTAAACAAATTTCAATCGCGAACATGCTCTCCAATAGTGGCATTTGTGGCTACAGTCGCGATTACCTTTTCAACTTCTTCTTTTTACCCCTGTGATATAGCACCAAAAATAACAAATAAAAAGGAAACAAAAAAAAACTCTATTTGTTATTTTATTTTTTCATGCATTAGCAACAGTGCGAAACATATAAAAAACAACAAAGGAATAGACAAAAAAAAAAATTTTGAAGAAAGAAAAACAAAACTCCATTTGTTATTTTATTTTTCATGAATAAGAAACGGTATGAGATTTTAATGTTGAAGGAAATTGTTCTTCTAATTCTGATGAGTAAATATGGAAAATAAATAGAAGATAAAAAAATAACGTGAAGAAAACAGTTTTAAAATGGCTTCAATGTCTTGTTCAAATGAAGAATCATTTTGGTGAGTCACCTTTTTACGAAAGAAAAGTAAATGTAATAAAATAAAAAGAACAGTTAATAAAAATTGAGAACAAACGCAATCTAGAAAGAAAAAAATTCAAAAATAGGAAGGAATCTTTAATTTAGATTTTATTTTAAAAAAAAACTTAAAAAGGCAATGTTAAGTGGGTAAATAACAAGTTAATCATCGAAAATATATTTAATGAGTTCTCTAAGTTCAATACTCAATGATTTTCATTAAAATTTTTGGCCAACTATCTAATTTTTTTTAACCATTAGATCTATATCCTACGGTTAAAAGAGCAATACTTATCCATAGGTAAATATCATGGATAATTATGTGGTCCGTTAAACATAAATATAGTGGTGCTACACTTCTACTGGAGCCTAGAACTTTAAATTTCCGGTTTGCTTTCTTGTCGAACATGTACTAAAACAAGGTGAAGTATTCTGATTTGATGGTATAAGGGTATTGAGAGAGAATTTTCCAAATGAAAGAAATGACCCATATTTTTTCGAAAAATATATTGTTATAGAATATTATAAACAATCCTCATAATAGTAGCTTCCATATCATTGGTCCATCGGTTCATAGTGATGGAGTATTGTATATTACTAATGATATCATAAGTCCAATTTTAAAAAGGGTGATGATTTTATTGACACATCTTTTTTTACTAGTCTAAAACATGTGCTATATTGGACAAATTTAAGAAAATCTATCTAAATAAGGAAAATTAAAATAATGAGCAAAAAAAAACCCAAGAAAAAAGACAAATAGATAAAAGGACCAAATGAAAAAAAAATATATCAACATGAAGAAGGACTAAAATATGAAAAAAAAAAAAAAAAGGGACAAAAAAATGCAAAAATGACCCCAAAAAAAACAAAGGACCAATAAATAAATGCAAAAGTAAAAAAAAAAGACTAAAATGAGAAGGAAAAAAAAAAGATCCGGGGGAAAAAGTTTTTAAAAAAAGGACTAAACTGAAAAAAATAGTCCCAAAAAAAAACCAGAGGACCAAAAAATAAATACAAAAATTTTTTGTACAAAACAGGATAAAGGGTTGCACAACAGTACCATTTTTTATAATTCTATATATAGTATAGATTCTCTACATGTACTTTCTAAATACACACCCCTTTTTAGTTTTAAAATGATTAAAATTACTTAATACACCCCCATATGTTCTAAATTTTAGTTTAGATCTCTTGTCTCATTTTTCTGTCTCAAATGTTGTCTCCTCTATAGACTTTTGACAGCTCATTAATTTATTCAAGAATTTAACATTTTTTATGTGGCTAAATTCTTAAATTCAGATGATATAGCATGACACTATTAGTGGGACAATTAATGTGACAGAAAATCGGGATAGCAAATCTCAATTCTCTAAAAATTACTCTAATTATTTTCCTAAATAAATATTATTTTAACACTGCAAATTATCTTTCCATACTCATCATTTCTTTTTTATTTTTTTTTTCTTGTTGTTTCAGTTTTTGGCATTAAGCCTTTCAATTTTATACGCAGCAAACTAGAAAAAAAAAAAAAAAAAAAAAAATTTTGTTTGAGCTACATCGTGTTCGAGCACCCTGCGAGCTTTGGAACGATGGCGTTGGATCCCGAGAAGAAAGAGGAGATTGTTGAGACTTGTTGGCCTTTAGCAGAAAAAGGATTTTTATGAGAGAGCTGGGAAGGTATGGAAAAGAGGCTACTTGCTTTATGAGCCGCCGGGGGATGGGGAATTCCACCATGGTGGCTGCAATGGCCAATCAGCTGAGCTACGACGTGTATGATCTCGAGTTGACAGCCGTGACGGAGAACACCGAGTTGAGGAAGTTGTTGATTGAGACCACTAGTAAGTCCATTATTGT
>CM046366.1:203300-257430 GCA_025413025.1 Ficus hispida
CTGCCTTAATTACTAAATATTTCGAGTACAATATCACTAGGAAGGGGGAAAAAAAGAACTAAACTCATATTTAATTTATTTAAAAAAGTATACAAATACCCTCTATAAAATCTTTTGTAATATAAGCATATACATACTTATGTATATTTATTTGCACTTTGGAAGTTGAACACATTCTCAAGGCAAGAAAATTCATCATAATCACGTGTCTATTAGAATCAATAATAGAAGATACAAGATTGGCCGTGTTGATTGTAGTCCTTATCATCATATATAGTGTGTGCATATATATCCTATATATATTATATTGTTTCTTCAAAACCTTATCAAATATTTCATATCATCCTCGACTTCTATGGAACTCATCATATGAGCCGTTGATAGAATATTGAGACACTAAATTCTCTTGAAACATCATATAAAAAACCAAGTTCCTAACCCTTTTCTTGGCAAGAGAAGAGAGCTGCCAATTCTTGAAAATCAGAGACAATACTCGAGAAGATAAAGACGTAAAACGAGGCGACGAGAACTAGGCAGATGAGAAACAAGGCTTTGGATGCGTTGAAGAAGACGCAATATGCAGCCAGAGACAGATTATGCATGACGATGTTTGGTAAGGAGAAAGTGAGAGAAAGTGAGAAACTTGGCGTGGGGGTTTGTGTTTTTCAGCCGAATGTAATGGAAATAGAACGTGCGTTGTCTGTATAGGAAGAAAACTCTCAGCCAGCCAACCCCAAAATTTGGAAGGCACAAAAATGTGGGACTTTTTCTGTTGGGGAACGTTACTTCAAAGAGATTGCTTTCAGGATCAATAATTGGTCACACGAATTATTCGCTTTACAGTTGGTACCCCTCCTCATACCAGTACACAAGTTAGGCCTTTTATTGAATTGCATGAACAGATTGCATTAGTATATATAGTTCTCTCTCCTCTCTCTCTCTCTTTCTCTCTCTTCTTGTATTAAGTTTGTAATAGTTTTAATTAGACAAGGGATTCCGTGCAAGGATAAGCATTATTGTGATATCATGATGTCTGGTTAACATTGTTTTTGGTTTTGCTTCTAGTCAATTAAAAAAGAAACAAAAACTGTAGTTTCTCAATATTTTTGAAATCAATGAGCTTTTAAGGTCAAAATGATCTTTAAAGTCTCTAATATAAAAAAAATGTTAAAATGAAGTTTATCTTGTCTAATATAAATTTTATTATAAGTTTTAAAGTCTACTAAGAAAAGCTTTTATCAGAAGTCATATTTTTTTGACTAAGAAAAGTCTACTAAGGTGGATTGCCCTGCAATATAGATACTCTTGTAATTTCTAATTGCCGCAAACTCATAGTGAAACACGGGCATTGGCATCTCCATGGACTAACGTCTTTGAGATTGTTATGCATTACTAAGTGTGATGTGGTGTTGGGTTCATTTCCGGAGGGGTTGCTTCCTGTCTCTTTAACGTCTTTGAAGCTCCATAGTCTTTCAAACCTTAGAAGCCTAAACGGAAGTGCCTTTCAGTATGTTACATCTCTTAATTCATTGTCCTTGTCTCACTGCAAGGAGCTCCGGTGTTTTGCCAGAAGAAGTGCTTTGCACTTCTCTTCGCTCTTTGATCATCAGAGAGTGTCCTTTTCTTGAACGAAGATACCAGAGATGGGAAGGGGAGGACTGGCATAAAATCTCTCACATTCGCAACATAGCTATTTCTGGCCGGACAACTGCGTGAGCATTTCACATTTCCCATTTTTGTTTTTCTCCATTTTTTTCTTTCCAAGTATCTTGTGATGGATTTTATTCTTATTTTCATTTTTTTTTTGGTGCAGTCGAAACAAAAACAGATTATGGGATTCTCCATCAACACATGTTTAGGAGACGTTGCTCCACGAGCAAGTCTGTCCCTAGTTTGCTCGTGAACGGAGAAAATAGACCTATGAAGAAGTCTTTTAAGCAACTGAGTTACACCCTTCTTACCAAATTGGGTATGATCATACTGCACTGTCATTGATTGAATACATATAATTGTGATTACTTTCATATGTGATGTTGGTATGATTGTGCTATAAAAACTTTTCATTATTGCTGTTTCAAAATTAAAAAAGAGATGCTTTTAGCTTGCACTATGTGTATTTGTTGACCTTTATCTTGTTTGAAGTACAATTTTGCTTGTCTGCCCGGTGTGGTTTTTTTGTTGGGGCATTAGATTTCTTTTTTTTTTTTTTTTAACCAGAGATAACACATAACTTTGATTCTATGCTATAACTTGAATTGTATTATTACAGCATTTCTTTTGTTTGGTTTTTATTTTTACCGAGATATGCTCATTCATCTTGCTTAAAAGGAATTTGTTGAGTTTATTTTGACTAGGATTAAGTACCGTTATAGATACCTCTATGCTGTTTTTAATTTTTCTTTATTATTCTGGGAGAATAATGACTGTATATTGACAAGGTGAATTTCATCCTGTACTCTGCAAGTCAGAGTGTCTGAATCTTTCTCAACTACCTGTATTAGTGATTTGTTTTTGTTTAATATACTCTCAACAACCTGAAACATGCATCTCATATAACAAAGAAATATCTTCACTTGAAATTTATTTTTAATAGGCCCATGCCTTAGTTAAAACGGAGAGGGAGAAGAAACATAAGAAGAAGAAGAAGAAACAATCAAGCACTACAACTTTATGATGGATAGCTAGTTCCTTCTATATGTTTCAACAGGAAGTTTCAAGGAGATCTCGTAGTTCCTACGGGGTGGAGACGATGGGGTCGGTCCATGGATTAGTGTTGTGATTAGCAATTCATATAATAATCACTTTCAAATCTATTTGCAAATCTGTAAAGCTAACAACAATATGTCTGGTATGCCTTTAGGCAATTTAGTAGAGTATCTAATTCGATTGCTTTCTCGCATTTCTCAAGAATATTGAGGTTTATAAATATGTGGAGAGTAAAATAGGCTTTATAATCATAATCATATACTTCATAATACTACTTGCATGAAAATTAACGACTAATTAGTGCAACCTGCAGGGTGAGGAATGACAATATTCTGGTTCGATTCCGTCAGACATTAGGGAATACCAACGGTTGTCACATTTGTAAGTTTTTGACACTTGGATTAATGAAGTGTTTGCTGATTTTGCTCTTTTTATTTTTCCTTAAATACTTATTTGTTCATGTTAGCTTTCATTTTTATGTCATGAAGTTTTTTTTTCTTTCCTTTTTTTCCAGGGTTTTGAGCTTCAACAAGAAAAATGGACAGATTCTGGACTCTCGTTTCGACCTTTGTTCATTCACTATTCTGTAATTTATCTCGCTCTTTGATCGTGTCACATGCCTTGTGACGGCTAATCTTACTGTACTGAAGTGCGTGTTTCTCTTTGCCTAATCAGTTTTCTGGGAAACAATAGCTTCAGTGGTATACTGTCTCAAGAAAAAATCACATCTCTACCAAGGGATTGAGGGAGAGTTTAGAGGAAAGAGAAAATTATAGGGTATTTTAGTCTTTTCATTACAAAAATAATCATTTTAGTAAGATTCTATTAAAAACTTAACGAATTTAACGGAAAGGACTTTTATTATTAATATTTAGAGAGTTTAAGGTGATAGTCAAAATTTAAAATATAGTACCAAATCGTCACATTTTAAAAATTTAGGGATCAATATGGGAAATTACTCAAAAAATATATCATCGTCGTTAGGAAGTGGGGCTGAAATTTGGAGACGAAAATTTTGAAGGGTGTTCTTGAAGATTAACAGCCGTGGCGGTGGCTTTATTGTGCAAAGAAAGTTCGGTTCTTTTCATGAGATCAATTGCTAATGGTTTCTGTTGGAGTGATGGCTTAGCCGGGGGGGGGGGTGGGGATTGGGGAAAAAAAGACAGAAATCTGGTTAGGGAAAAAAAAAAAGTGAATTACCATTTATGTATAAGTTATATATTCGTTCTTCTGATGATAGCTTAAACTCTTCCAAGATTTTTGTTTTTTGTTTATTTGTTCCGCATCTTCTTTTGCTCAGGATGAGAAACCCCTTTTCTCACAAATCTGGAAGTGTGTGAATCTTTGAAATATGTGTAAATATTTTGTTTTGGCAAGTTGTTTTTAGAGGGTCATCACCTTAGCTTTACTCTTAGGAATATGTTTCGTTGGTTTAATCTTATTCAATCAATGATGAAATGTCCATGACATCGTCGATAATATATAGTTTGACATTTTATTGGAAGAACAGAATAACAACATAAAAAATCTTTTTTAAAAAATGCACACTGCTGATTTTTTTAATTTGTTTTTTAATTTTTTTGAACTTCACGATTTTAGCTTAGTAAACAATAACATATAATTACCTGAATAATATTTCTAAGAATATTCTCAGAAAGATGGATGGGCAAGACTTTCTTAAAAACCAACCTCCGAATAAACTTCTTTAGATTCAATGTCTTCATGAAATTTCATAATGTTCCCAACTAATTCAAATGTATTTAACTTTTTTATTCTAATTTATGGTATAATGAACGAAACCTAAACTAAAGTAAAAGCCTAAAAACCAGCCTAAATTATCAACCTAATAAAAATCTTAAAGTTTGTGCAAATTATAAAGACAAAAAAAAAAAAATGAAACCAGACAAATGCAAAATTATGTATATAATAAAATGGGAAAAAATGAAAATTCTCTCTCTCAGTTTTTTTAATATGTATAATATTTATATTTTATGTATGTAATTGTAAAAAGGGAAAAAAAGAGTTGAAAAATAGTTTTTTTTAAACGACAATATATATATATATATTAAGAAATTTGTAAACGGAAAAAAAAATCAAACTGAATAACACCTCTGTGTTTTTTTTTAATGAAAGAGAGATTTTTTTTAAAGGAAAAATAAATGAAAAAAAAATACAATGACTTACCCGGCCTAATTTCACATTCGCTCCAAAAATAAAATTTGGCTTTGACACCTCCCCGGCAGTGGTGTCAAAATTTGATTAACGCTCAAAGATGTACTCGCAAAGACGTCGATTATAGTATAGATTGGACGGTCACATTCATAGAGAGGTGACAACAAAACAAATAATATTTTAGAGTTAAACGTTAAAAAGACAAGGAAATAAAATAATAAAAAGTGCAGATATTTTTGGTGGAATTTTTATGATAGAGAAATAAACAAAATATGAAAGAGATAAATTTTAGGTAGAGAAAAATTCAATAATAAATGAGGTAAGCGTCGTGAATCCTTCATATGTTTCATTCTCCAATTGAATCTAATATTCGATTCATGACTCAATTGCATGCTTCACATCCCAAACGAACAACCGGAAAATATAAAACTAAATATCAACAAAAATAACAAAAGTGTTTCGGTAGATTAAATCTCTATGGTGAAGCTAAATGGATTCATCATTACAAGTTATCCAAAATCGACAAAGTACTGTTTTTAGTAAATTACAAGAAAAGACAACTCATAAAATAAATCTTTATCAAAAGAGAATATGACAATATTACATAAACAAAGCATGACTAAATTTATATAAAAGATTGACACAAAATATTTTGAATAGAAAAATGAGATGAAGAAATTTAATCTAATAAAACATATAATCTTTAAAAACCAAAAGAAAATCAAACCAAAATTGGATCACTCCACACATGAATTCATCATTAATCTCACCAAAATGTCTATCCTAACTTGCAATTTATCTTATAAAATTCTAACAAGAAAACATGAGATGAAAATGCAAAATGAAAAGAAAATAAAAGAAAAACAAACTCCAAACTCAGCCAATAAATAGTGAGGGAAAAATAAACGTCATTTGCTTGCTGTAAAGGCGTTGCTTTTATAGGCCTTGAATCCATTTGGTCATGGAAAGAGTTTTGGCCCACGAGATTTGCCACCCACCCAGCTGGTAAATTAGCTGGAGACTCGCAGCCAGCTAGAGGAATTCACAGACGTGTGGCAGGAGACAAGGCTGGATTCTTGGGCCCAAGATTATGTGACCTAGCTGGGAGGGAAGTCTGGCCCGGAGCTTGCGCACACGTGGGAGCAAACCTGCGGAAGGAAAGGAAGAAAAAAAAAAAAAGAAAAGAAAGGAAAAAAAAAAAAAAAGGAAAAGAAAAATAAAAAGAAAATAAACCAAAATTAAATTAAAATTAAATATCTCCAAAGTAAAATATTTGAATTAATATTATGAATATACTCAATTAAAAGTTAAACTATCAAATAAATTATATGAACAAAATATATTTTTGTACACTTATAGATTTCAAATTCCCCTTAACGAATGGACTTAGAAAATCATTCCAAATGATGATCGCATCTTATTTAATAGAGGTTTAGAATTTCCTTTGAAATTTTGCTTTAACAGTTCGTAGAGAAGAAAAAAGAGAGAAGTTTCTTATTTACAAAGGATAAATTATTTTTAATCTAATAATTAACATTAATATATTAAAATATATTTGTTTAAGCTTTGATGTTATGTCGCATCATTCATCAAAAACATATTATGTCCCATCAACAATTCTGTTAAATTAAGAAGCGGAAGTGGACGGATGGGACTGTTTCAATGGTTTTGTGTTTATATCAAGAGCACAATGATTGATTTTGACAGTTCAATAGGCAACATGAGATATAATATATAATGTAGGGGTATTTGTGAAATTAATCCAATTTTAAAAGGATAATTTGTACCATTGACATGAGAGGATTTTGCAAAGAAAACCAAATTATGTCACACATGATTATAATTTTCTGGAAAAAAAAGAAGAAGAAGAAGAAGATCATTATTATTTGTGAAAAAAAAGTTGAAAAGAGCCGGGAGATTTTTTTAACTCATCCCCTAACAAAATTATTCCCAATATGTGCCTTCATTACATTACACCCATTCATACTTCGCTCCCCATCTCAAAAAATTCCCGCTTCACTGCTCAAATTTTAAATTAGTCTCACTGAATCTATTACATTAGAACAAGGGGGCAAAAAAAAAAAAAAAAACTACTACTACTGTTTTTATTTTGGTGAGTACGTATACCCTAGAATGTGCGGCGCGGCATGAGAGGCACTTCTTCAGCCCACATGCTTGAAGATGGTTCGGCTCTGTATGGCGTAGAATCAGTGCCTCGATTCGCAGTATCAGACATTACGCTGCTAGAGTACCGACTAGGCTGACAGTCGTCCATAAAAGGATGCCTCATGGATGTATTCAAAGTCAGTTCCATTTTCCCAGTAAGAATCTGCTCCACTTCGGACATTGCTGGTCGACCAAACGGATCTGCTTGAGTGCACGATAGAGCCACTCCTAGGGCTAGTTTTGCTTTGTCCTCATCAAATACTAACGATGGATCCACCAGTTTAAGCACATCACAGATATCTCTCTTCTTAATAAACAGCTTCCAAGCCTAGTAATTAGGAAGAAATTATTTGTGTCAAATGTGCATTAATGGAACTCAAGGCTGATAACGGATAGTAAAGCAAAACGAAGCTTCCCATTTTTAGATAGTTAGGATCCCTCTTAGATAGTTACGGCGTATGTTGTACGTACATGAAATTTGTTAATGAGCTTACCGAACCGACAACTCCTGTGTATTCATCACAATGTACCCCGCGAGTAACAAGATGTAAAATCACAACTCCATAGCTGTATACATCACTTTTTTACCGAAACAGTCTGATTCCTCCAAACCTCCGGTGCCATAAATCCCTATATCAACAATTAAATATGCATGTGCAGAAACTTTTAGTGGTCTACTTTAAATTTAAAACCAGTATTTAAGGGGGAAAAAGGTTGTAAAATTTGGAAAAGCCGAAAGTGCATCTTACAATGTTCCGATGGAACTCTTGTTTCTCGCCCAATCTACATCATTTGCGAAGCCCATGGCCAAACCAAAATCTGATATTTTTGCAGTGAAATCAGAGTCGAGCAAAATGTTCGCGAGCTTAATATCTGAGTGGACTACATATTCCATCTGTAAACCGCCGTGAAGATAAGCTAGACCTTTTGCTACATCCAGACAAATATTGAAACGTCTTGCCCAATTGAGCTCCAATATGTTGTTTCCTGAGGCACATCATGTCCATGTATGAGTATTCTATAGTTAATGCTGTTGAACATAACTCGAATGTATGTACTTCAGTTATTAGACTACAGCGTTGTACATATTCTAAAAGCATTTATATATGTTCTAGCTCACGTACCATACAATGCATGCTGAAGACTCCCCTTCTCCATATACTCTAAAACAATAAGTTGGTTATCTCCCTCAGTACAGAATCCAACAACTTTCACTATGTTAGGATGTCCCTGTTCTGCCAATTGTGACAAAATTTTAATTTCGCCTTTGTACGTCTGTTGTCTATTCGAGTACAGTTTCTTGACAGCAACTTGACTTCCATCGGTTAATGTTCCCTGTCAAAAAAATAACTGATATTATAAAATTTTCTGTAGAAAGAAAAAAAAAAGAAATCATGATATTTTCAAATACTTTTTAAACTATGCTAATAAAAATAGAAGTATCAATCTCTTCGTGCGTAAACTTTAGGCTTTTACTTTGTCCTTTATTCTTTTAAAACTCCCACTTTGCTCTCAAATTTTTAATTACTCTCATTTAATCTGTTATATTACCATTCCTGTTAAAAACAGACAGAAAAAGACCACTTAGCTACACTTCCCCTCTTTCTGTCTATTTTTAAGAGACATGCAAAAACAGATAGAAAAACACTACTTAACTGCACCCAACCACGTTTTTTTTATGTCTATTTTTAACAGAAATTCCATCAAAAGGGATTGATCAAGAATAATTCAAAATTTAAGAACAAAGTGGGAGTTTTTAAGTTTGATAACAAAGTGAGAATAAGTTAAAATTTAGGGGTATTGTTGAGAATAATTCATAAGAATAGTATACTTTGCAACCTTTAATTAGTTAAAGGACTTAATATGTTCTTGCTTCTTAACAAGAGAGCCCAAAATACAATGCCAAGTAAATAGGATGAGCTGCACCAGGTAATGACAGATTAAGACAACGAAAATGAAAAACAAAAACTCGGACTGAAAATAAATGCTCATTTTAGGTAAATATCAAACTTAATTTGTCTAGAAGTAATTGGTAAATCTCATATTTGCCGAGCAAATTTCATTCTTACTCACTAAAATAAATACTATTAAATCCGACTATTTATTCCCAAATTTCTCTAATTAATACTCACTATGTACAAGCCAATGCATCAAAAAAGGGGGGAAAAACTAAACTAAACTAAATCTAACTAAACTTAGACTCGGTTAATTTGAAAATTTGGACTGAAAAGGAAAAATATTCACTAAGTTGCATGTTTGAGAATATTATTTTCCATTTCAATATTAAATAAGCATCATATGAATCTTAAATATGCTAGAGGGAGAAAAATAGGATTTTAGAAGAATTGGGTCTCCCTCGTCAACTAGAGTAAGCTCGATTGGTACCAATCAAGCAATCTTGAAACTAATTAAAGAATTAACTACAAAAATTCCTTCGAATTTTAACTCTTATAATACTTTACCATCGATATTTGAAATGTAACATATGTAACATCGCATCCCCAATCTACAATCCGTTATTTGTTAGATTTTTGACAGAAAATTTGCTCATGGCACACAATGTAGGGTACTTGGTAATTCTACCTATTTAAAACTAATTTGGGTTTATAATTTAATTTTAATATTGAAATCTAACATTAGCAAGTAGGCTTATTTGCTTTACTCAAAAAAAAAAAAAAAAAAAAAGCAGGCCTATTAGCAAGTCTTCTAATGTTAGATCTCAAAACTGATGAATCAAACATTCAACATGCAAAACAAAAGAAACTAAACCCCGAGAGCAACCATGACCTCGATTCCCGAAACTCACACATTTGCAATATACATATATACATATATATATATATATATATGTACATATATATAACCATCAGCATGAGATTAAGATACAACAGAGTTTAAGTTGGTTTCCTAGGTATTTGAACAAACAAGTGATAGGCAACTTATATATACTTCCTTAATCACACAAACAGGCTCAATTTAAAGTTACGGCTACAAGAAACCGCATTAATGTTGTTCCTTGCTTTATTTTATTTGGGTTGAAAAGAGTAGAGGAGAGAAAATGGAGGAAAGTGGCAATAAAAGGGATAGTACTCCAAGAAGTTTTTTTTTTTTTTTGGGGCAGTAGCTGGGGCTAAGGCTTTCGGAGAGACCCATCCACGGGTGGATCTCGCAAGCAGATGCCGCGGCGGCTTTGGCTTTTGGGCAAGGGTCTCGCGAGCATATGTGGAAAGCTCAAAGAGCGGGGGCTTTGGCGGCTCATTGGCATCAGCGGCAGGAGCGGAGTACCCGTGGTGTCAAGGGAAAGGTGGGAAGAAGATACCAGTTTAGTTTTTTTTTTTTTAATCGTCATATCAAATAAGAATTAAATTTTGATAAAAGGTATAGGTTAAGATGGAGGAACAGGAGAGTAATTTTATACCAAATTATTTAACCGCAACCTGCATTGCTGACACGTCTTTTACATTCTTCAAACTGATTGAAGGACGATTTTTATTAACGGAAATATGTTACATTTCAAAAATCATGGGATAAAGTATTATGTGAACTATAATTGGGAAGGATTTTTGTTATTAATCCGTAATCAAATAATCGCTTACCCGATAGACCTGTCCATATCCTCCACTTCCTATCACGTTAGTAGGATTGAAGTCACCGGTAGCGGCCTGTAGCTCATTGAAACGGAACTTCTTAAAAGGTTGGAGCTCTGCATATCAAACAAGAAGAAGTATCATCACTGTGCACTTGATGGTAGTCTACAAGCAGGCCCCTAGCTATATTTGTTTCTAAGCTGTAAGCCTAAATAGCTGCATGCCGGAAAAGAACCGGCCATTTTAAAAAATGACATATCAACTAATAATATATGGCGTCAGTTGAAGAGTTCACCTCGTGCTATGTTTGATTTAGATTACGAAGACTCCATGTAAATCTAATGTTGTGTGTACTTTTTCAATTCCTTACCTATATTGGTATCATTGGTCTGAGACTTCTTTTTCCTTCGGATAATAACGTAGGCAACCCAACCAACCAAAAAGGCTATTATCACGAGCACCACCACAACAGCAACACCGATAATTTCATGGATCTTATCTTTGTCACTTGCTGGAGGTTTGTCTCTTGCCTTAGGAATGAAATCTGTATCCAGAGCATTCAAATACTATTTCAAGCATCAAAGAAATAAATAAAATTATGTATACAGTGAAAAAAAAAGGGGGGTAAATTTACAGCTAAAGAGATTCTATGAATTTTTCTCTTTTTCTCTTATTTATTTATTTATTTTATTATTTTTTTTCAAAGCTAAACATTCTGCGCAAAATTCTAAGCAAAAAGAATAGATCCAAGCACAGAGAACCACATATTCCCGAATCTATTTGTTCTATATCCAGAATCTATTTGTGCTATGAATTTTTCTCTTTTTTATTTATTTATTTTTTATTTTCATTCAAAGCTAAACATTATGCGCATCAAATCTACCATCTAGAGAGGCGTATAAGTCAGGCCGTTTTGGTCAACGCTCTTCCAAGCTTAAAGACTTAAACAACAGCCATGAACACACAGACAGAACAGATCTTAAAAAAAAAATTAAATTAAATTAAATTAAAATTTGGAATAAAAGATAAATGCTCTAAATTAGCGTCTTCAAAACAAACACGAATTCACAAAGCACTTCTCAAAAGAAAAATTTGAAGAGGAAAACTTTAGGAATAAAGGAAAAATACCTTCTGTGGGATCCGTGATAGGTAGATCTGATTCCTCGTGAGATACCCCATAGCAAGCAAAGACAATGAAAGTGAAAGCAAAAGCTCTAGAGCGTGCTAAATTCATTTTCTAAATTTCTAACAAAATGAATTATGCACAATACATGTGATCTAATTTATAAGAATATTTTAATAATCAAATAATAATTAATGTAACAAAAATTAAAAACAAAAAAAAAAACAAACAAACAAAATTCCTATTATCCTTTCTCTTTCTTCTCTCTCTTCTCCTTATTTCTCAAAACAAGATCGCCGAATTCCCGGGGGGGGGGGGGGGGGTGGGGGGGTGGATGGCGGCAAAGACGCAGTGGAAGGTGGCTGACCCAGATTGGCCAACTCCAAGGGAAGGGGACCTGGCGGTGGCGAAGACACAGGGGAGTGGGGGACCCAGATTCACAAACTTCGGTTAGGCGAGGGGGGAGGCAACGGCGAAAGGGAGAGAGAGGGGGAGGAAGGGGAGACGAGGGAGGGGGGACGATGGCAAAGGGAGAGGGAGAGGGAGGAAAGGGAGGTGAAAGAGAAGGGGGTGGGGGAGCGGCGACGGCAATGACGAAGGGGAAAGGGAGAGGGAGGAAGGAAAGGCGAGGCCCAAATCTAGTGCTTGGGTCGCGAGGAGATTGTCGTCGGGCAGGAAGGCCTGGATATGGTGGGGGACTGTCGTTGGGGGGCGGGTGGGGGGGGGGGGAGGAGAGACCAGATCTAGCTCCTGGGTGGTGTCGGGGGACTCGTCGTTTGGGGAAAAAGGGTCTGGGTCGATGGCGAAGACGCAAGGGGAGCAGCTAGATCGGTGTTTGGCACTGAGGCTAACCTCGATGACGGCGAAGATGCTGGGGGGGGGGGGAGGGCGACTGGGTTATGAAAGGCGACTAGGTGCACAGTAAATCAAGTTGAATTTATTGTATAATGGGTTCTATTTGGATTAAACACTCCAGACGAATTTTGTTGACGAATTTTGTTTAGACTGAATTCAAAAAACCCAATTTAAACTGGGATGTCAAACGACACCTAATACACAAGTGTTTAAGCTGTTAAAATTAATCAAATAATTTATAAAATAATTTTATCGATAAAATATATAAAAAAGATTTTACTGCTGTTTTTTTCTCGATCAAGTATCTCCCCCAACAGGTAAATCTTAGAAGGTGTTTGGTGGAGTAATTTGAGTTAGAATTTTTAAGTTTAAATAGTAAATTTTTTTGAATTTTCAGAAAATACAAAAAAATTTTTGAAAAAAAGACAAACTTTTTGAAAAAAAGACAAAAAAAAATTTGAGTTAGGAAATTTGAATGATTATGTCAAACTCTTCCTTAAAACGAAAGCCCTAAAAAAGATTTTACTTCGTTTCTTCTTTTTATTTTCCTTTCTTACTTCTTTCTTTCCTCCTGGCGCCAAGCTGTAGCGCACAGTGCTTTCTTTTCTGCGAGCTGGGTCACGTAGCAGCATCTGATTCGTGGTAGGAAACACTAGACGTGTGACAGGCGAAAGCTGGACTAGAAACGCTCTTCTTTCAGGCTTGAAGCCCACGAGCGTGATCTGGCCGTTTACTTGATGATCTGAGGGCTTCGAGCACGGGTGAGTGCACGTGGGATTTGGTTGTTGCCGCCACAACTTCAAATTTCTAATCCACTGCTTTCCAGTGTGCACGAAGCAGCGGACCAGACAAGCTACTGCTGTCGCTGACATAGGCCTGTAGAAGACGTTCTTCTGTCGGGCCTGAGACGCACGCGCGCGATCTGGCCGTTCGTTCCTGATGAGGGCTTGGAGAACATACTTAAAATTCAAATTCTTACTAAAATTTTTTACCGCCGCCATTTCAAAATTCCATTCATACTAAAATTCTGAAGAACATAGCTCAATTAAATGCACGAAAATAATTAAAATAGAGTCATCGTAGTGGTTCTAACGTGGCCGGAGAGGCCGTTGAGCTGGAGTAGAAAGACTAAGACAAGGCCAAATTGGGGTCGATTAAGCTCAAAAGAAATCAATAGAAAATGGCTCCCAGAACACCAATTGTTTCCAAATTTCGAGAACAACTTGCAAAATACAAGAGTTGCAAACAAAAAGGAATGAGTAACACCAAAGAATGGTGGGGGGAGCACGTAAACGGTTGATGGAGAACTTTATGGTAAGCAATGACGGAGGGAGGGGCCCCCTAACTTTTTAAAAAAGTTTTATATAAGTTTTTTTTTTATTTAAAAAAATAAGGGTTTGTTTCTTTCAACCACTCATCCTATTCAACTTAAATTTTTTTTTGTCTTTTTCTCAAAAAGTTTTTTATCTTTTCTGAAAATTCAAAAAAATTTACTATTCAAACTTAAAAATCTCAACTCAAACCACTACACCAAACACCCCATAGGTATGTATATAAATTAGTTTTCATCTCCGTTAATTAAAAGTTGTGTATATTTTATTAAACAAATAATTTAGATTTTAAAAATAAAATATTTTAATTAAATTTATAAATATTAGTGACTTGATCTAAAATGTAAATCTGAACTAAAAATTTTAATAATATAGTAATTTAAAAAATTGGCCCATTATATAACCATATAAACTAAAAGCTTCTAAAGAAAGTCAACTTTTTACTATCCCGTTTTACTATTTCCAAATAAATTTGAAAATTTTCTTTCTTTTTCAAAGGTGTTAATTTTTCATCCTGAATAGTAGAAATTATCTAGTATTCAGGAATTGTGTCAATGCTTGGTGAAAACAAGAAAATTAACTATATATCCTCCTATTGACAAATTGATTAGGTTTGTTCTTACTCTTAGTATCAAGATATATTAGACTTGAAACTTCAAGATATGAAACTTAAATGGTTTTGGTATTGTGAAAATATTGAGATCAATACTCAAATTTTAGGTTTTTTCTTGCATTATTTTTGTTTCTAATTTCATGTGACTGATAGTAGCATATTGTATCAATATATAATGAATTTAATAAATTAAAACTGTTACATATATATGCTAGTATAATCTTGATTCAAAAAATTTTTTTGCCCACTCTAATAATAAATTCTGATTTCGACGCTGATGGTAAGGATTGTGGATAAGATATTGTCACTTACCTATCTCTGAAGATAGCTCAGAATGATGCTGGAGACGGAAATGTGATCTTCGGAAACAAATTTTGGAGACTTCCAAGGGAATTTAAAAGGAAAAAAAAAAAGGAAAAAGGAAAAAAGAAAAAGGCCCATGGATTGATGGTAAGGATGAAGATGGTGAGGGTTTTGGGGGTTTTTTTGGGCTTCGAACTGCTATATGAAGGACTCTTAGGAGTGGTTTTGAAACTCATACTCTTAGTGAGATTTCAATCTCTGTCGATTTTCTGTTTCCTACTCTCATGATCCGTTTACTTGGGATCTCTCTTTGATGATGAATACTCAAGAGGAATAAGGCCTTTTGTTTAATAGGGACAGACTCGAGCCATTTTCGAGGTAGCATTGAACAAATATGTTTTGGGCTCTGGAGGGTTTTTTGCATACCCTAATCCATTTCTGGTTTGAAGCTCCATGCGATTTTTAAGTAAGGCTCAAAGTAATGCGAAAATAGGGTGGAATGTAGACCAAGTTACTTAAGTCTAGTTGATTGAGGATGTAGACACGGATGAAGAAGCTCTAGAAAAGATTTTACATGTGAATAGTACTTGGAATTACTATCTTGGGTGGGGTGGAAAGTAGACCTGCCTCTGGAGCCAGAGTTGGGGAGCCACTAGAGACAAATTCAAAAGGTGCAAGGAATTATTTTAACATTGGATAAGTAAATGGCTTCTCTGGGAAACTACTATGAACTAACTCTCTCGAACCCTTTGGGCTGTCAATGACCAAAGAATGGGCCTTTGGTCTATTTGGTATGTAGAAAGGCTGTGGGTTACCTAAGGTAAGAGGATGGATTTCTTGGGTACTCTTCTATCAATTTTTGACAAAACCATTTGAAACCCTTTAAGTAGGATAACAAAACTAACTTCGAACCAAGGATAAATGGATCTTTTTTTTTTTCTTTTTTTTTTTAAGGAATAAATGGGTGATTTGATTACTCATGGTCTACCAATACTGACCCAGAATATTTCTGATTTGTACACAAAAGTACACTTTCTTTGATGTTTATTATTATATAATTGCTAAAATATTTGAGTTTTAATTTTACATTTTCATGATTTTACTTAAAAATAATTTAATTGAAAAATATTGAGTTTTAGCTTATTTCATAAGAAATGTAAAAATCATGGAGAAAAAGCCATGCAATTGAGTCATGAAATCTATTCTTTTAAGTCACATCAGCTCCCAAGCCGGTCAAGCAGTAAATTGAAGAAAGCCACATGGCTCATTATTAGCAATAGCCATTTCATTCGCACCACATGACGGATGTGAACAATAATATTTTACTTTCCGGATTGCTACTTCAGAAAAAAGTCTCCCATGAAAATCAAATTGGCCCAATTTCCTCGAGTCAAATATTTGAAATGGAGATATTTAACTGTACTTTTATTTTATTTCCTTGTTTTTATTTTCTAATTTTAGTTTCCTATTCTCATTGGTTTATTTCCCTTTTTAATTGAGCCTCAAAACACTTTAAAAATAATGGTTCTTTTGTGGTAATTTTCATTCAAATATTGTGAAAGAAATTCAGTTTCAATTTTTTAGTTCTTGGTTCCTTAGTTTTTCTTGAAATGTGAGATGAGTGACATATATTTTTGTGAGTAAGGCACCACCGTCGGAAAGCTAAGTCTTGAGTGAAAGTTATTTGTTTGCATTTTTCTTTTTATTTCAATTCAATTTATTATTCAACATTTACAAATTTGATTATTTTATTCTCTTCTGCTTATTGTTATAGTGATTATTTTTGTAGTGACAGTGATTTTAGTTATTATATTCGATGTATTAAATCATTAGTGACATGTAGTTGTCTTTCAATTATTTTTTTATAAACATCCTTAATTATTGCATTCTATCATAGGGTATTTTATCGTATTCGGATAACGTATAAGAATAGTTATGCTTACTTAAATGAGAAGAGATTAATTGGGTTAAATACTTTTTCTATTATTTGTTCTTTCAAATCTATATATTTCAACTCCATGTTTGGGATGTGAAACTTGTGATTGAGTTATAGAATTGAAATATTGAGTCTGAATAAAAGCATTCAAGATTATTTAACCTATCTTTTATTTCATTTTATTACCAAAAATCCAAAAAATATTTATCTTTTTGTTTGCCTTGTTTGCTTATTATCTCTAACATTTATTTTCTATTAATAATTCTTGGTTGTTATTTCTGCCACCTCCACATGGGATCCACCACCCTTATTATCTTGTAATAGACCATTTTATCAATATATAACATGGGTATAATCAATTCCGTAAGTGAGACTTGAGTCTACAAAAGCAGCTCATTTACATCATTATGTTAGGGTTGGGCCTTGGAAAGAGGTCTTGCAGGGAAAAATTAAGAAAGAAGATTGAAAGAATGTCCTTAAATTGAGATAGTGATATACTGAAAATTCTGATTATCACTGAAAGGACTCATATCTCCTGTCTAATTTTGAATGTCTAAAACATGGGCGTATTTACATGGAGATGAGTGGGGGTTGTATCCCTTGAAATTTTTTGCTATATTTTTCTTATCCAAAAAAGATTTAAGAAAATTAAGACGAGTGGTAGAGGTGGGAATTTGGGCCGGGCCAAATGGGCCGGCCCGCGGCCCGTAATTTAGGCCCGGCCCGGCCTATATCGGCCAGGTAAAAGCCCGGCCCGATAATAAGAGGCGGGCCGGGCTCTCCTTTTAGGCCCAGCGGGCCGGCCCGGCCCGGCCCGAATATTTAAGCCCAATGGGCCGGCTTGGCCCGCCCGTTATTTTAAATTTTATATATATTAATTTTATTAAAATTTTAATTAATTTTATTAAACTACTAACTACTAAGCAAACACTGATAAATAATTATAATCTTAAAAAACTAAAATTAAAAATTTAATTACAATGTTAAGTTAACTAACTGACTAATATTATAATTATTAAGTGTAAACTAAGCAATTATAATATAAATATAAATAAAAAATTAATAGAAATAGTATAATAAATTTTTTTAACAAAGTATAAAATTTTTTATTTTTATCTAAGATAAAATATTAAGATAAATTATTAAATTATCAAAAATATACAAATTTATTCAAAAATTACAAATAAAAAATAAAATTAAATAATATTTTAAAAAATTAGGCCCGGCCCGCTCTAAGCCTGCGGGCCGGGCTGGGCTTATATTTCAACAATTCGGGCCGGGCCGGCCTGAATATTCAATGTGCCGGGTCGGGCCAGCCCGATTTTTTGCAATAGCCTGATGGGCCCGGGCCGGGCCGCCCGAATTCCCAACACTAACGAGTGGCCGTTTTTTGATCACTTAGGTTAATAGATGGATGAATTTTTTTTATTTAGCAAAATTGTCATTGGTTATTTTTCAAGATTTGGGACCAAATTAAAAATATTATATGGTCAATTACTGATTGATTATTTAATAAAATTAATTTATTATTTTAAAAAATATAGTATTTTAACTAATTTTAAAAACTTCGGTCATTTGTTAAAAAATTTCTTCATAAAAAAGTTTATTTACCTCTAAATCCCAAAATTTTATAATTTTTTTATTTTACTGCACTAAAAATAAAAAATCATCATGTAGCCCCTGCTTTGCCCCCATAAAAATAATATAATTCTCACATAGTCCCCACTAAAATTATTCTATCATAAAAATTTGTGATTTTTCTGCTTTGCTCCATTGAAATAAAAAAATTATCATATAATCTCCATTAAAATTTAATATTTTTTGAAAATAAATTTAGTTACACTCCCACTGAAATGTATTTCTAGCTGCATCTCTAATCTTAAATGATATTTAATCACATATATTACATCATGCAATTTAAAACATATAAAATGCTTTGTAACTTACTTTTCTATGTTTTAGTTTCTCACTTTTCTAAAGTAATAGTGCAACGACATTAAAATTTTACAGAGATTTTAATCCCTGTTGAGAAGATAGACCGCAGGATACTTATCACAATTCTAAAAAAATCTCTTTAATTCTCATAAAAAATTTATTGACCATGATATCGAGTTTCAATATTTAGGAAATATTCATAGAAATACTGAGATTTACAAGAAAAACTATTGAAAATGTCTTTCCCCTGCGGACCAGTTGAGCGGGTAAATCAACTACCTCCGGTTCTTTTAACTTCTCGTTCGTTTTTTTTTTTTTTAATGGTTTTTGTGAGCTTGTCATATGTGGCTAACATTTTTTAACTTTCTGTTTAATGGTTTTTGTGAGCTTGTCTCATGTGGCAGCTTTCTTATTTGTAATGATTTAACTTTTATGCGCGGTGAGGAAGAGGACGCTTTTTTGTACGCTTCATTTTAGTAGCCATTGACATGAAACTTATATGTGTTTGATGTTTGAGTTTGAGGTAAGATTTATAAATTTAAATAATAATTTTGATTGATTTTTTCATCAAAGATAAAAAAATTTTAAAAAAAAAGATAAAAATTAAATTAATAATGATGAGTTTAAACTCACCAACCAAACGAATCATTTCTAGTTTATTTAATGTTTATATTTAACTTTAATTAAATTATATTTTTTTATTAAATTTTTATTTTTAAAAAAATTAAAAAAAATTAAATTTTATTTTTTAAAAATTAATCAACTCCAATAGAAGATATAAATATAAACTTATAGAAATAATGACACAATGTAGAGAGAATCTGTGTTTTAGTTTCTTTTAGACAACACAGTTTACGAAGAATTTCTGTCTAAAAAATATTCTAAATCTATCTATACATACATACATACATATATAAAAAGCACCTATGTGCATTTGACATGCTTCCTCTTGGTTGGTTATGACAGTTGTCACTGATTGAAGGGGCTTTGGGCTTCTTGAAAGTTCAAACTACTGATTGCTATTTTTTTTAGTTTGGATTAGTTTAATACCTGTGTGTTACACGGAAAAAAAAAATAATAATAAAATTAAATAACATACAATAAATGTAATTAATTAAGATATATAATATAATTATAATAAGTTCAAGGATTTTGTTTTGTTTTTTTATTTTTATTCTTACTATTAAAATATTAGAATAAATATATTTAAATTTGTATTAACATGTCGGAGTTATATATATATATATATATATATATATATATATATTTACAGATAGAGTTGTTGCAAGTGGAGCTTTCTATGCTTGATTGAGATGCTATCAACCACGTTAAAATTGAAATAAATATGTTATGCTGATGAGGGCTGAAATAATAATAATATAATTATATGATAGTTTGTAATTTATGAATATATATATTGAGTAAGGAAATTAAAAAAATTTAAAATTAAACATGAATAACAATGTACCTTGATTCAACTTCTTCTGTTATAGGTTAGGTGAAACTGAGTTTTTTTTTTGTTACAATCTTTTTGCTTTCTGGTTGCGTGGGTCTAAAAAGGCTAACAGTGATGGGATGTCTCTGGGGGATTCAATTGGTGGTGCAGGCAATAATATTGATGATTTATCGTCGTCAAAGGTTTTTACAATTGTTGCATTAATAAAAGTACCTCTAAGACGAAATTGAATCAGAAATATTTTTGACATGTCTTTAAGTTGATCGAGGATAGGGGGATGCTATTTGAATCAGTGTATCCTTCTTAAATAATTAATATGGAGCAATATTTGTTTATCAGTGATTTGATAGTTTTTCCAAATATGACAACATTCATCCCTCCAATGCTGTATTCGATTTCAACATTGATTTTGTATCTGTTGTAAATATTAAAAATCTATTTAATTTTTAACTATTAGAAATTTTTTATTTTATTTTTATAATAAAAGTAAATAATATTACCAAGTGATTGGATAGTTAAATATGCATAAGTATCGCACCACCATGAAGTCTCTGATTGTTTGACTTGTCTGTAGCAGTATGGACAGACATTGTAAAACCAACCTTGGCATGTATCAAGTTCAGAAATGCTTGTTTTTGTGGTAAATTTTGTGTCCTATTATATGAATTAAGAATGCTTAATAAATTATATTTTATAATTGACTTGTAATAAATGAATGTTTATCTGATTCTGATATGGATCTAAGGTTCGAAGTTCCGCTACCTGATTCACACCAAAATGAACTAACGTTAAAAAAATGTAAAATATGAAAACTAAGCTGTAAATTTCCAAAACGACATGCGATCATAAACAGAACAATAAAAGATGAATATTTAAAACCAAACTAAACCAAATATTACCCCGGATAAAAATTGCAAAAACCAAAAACGTAATACCAAAAATAAAAGAAAGGTCTTGAATATTTCTCTTTGTACTCCCAATGCAGCCATTTTGAACCATCATCACAATCTACAAAAATAAATTAACATAAATTAAAAATTAAAAATTTAAAACAATATATATAATTTTCAGAAAACAAAATGCTACAAAAAAATTCAAAAAATCAAAACCAAAACAAAATAAAGCAAAACATACCTCATACTTTCGTCTATTTTTTTTTGTCTTTAATTTTTTACCAGGATTTCCCTCAATCATAAAATGTAAGCTGATGATGATAATGATGATGATATATTAAAAAAAAAAAAAAAACTTTTCTCAGGTTATGTACAGATGGGGAAAAAATGATCACAATAATTAAAAACAAAAACAGAGAAGAAACAAAAGGAAAAAAAAAAAAAAAAACTCAAAAGGGGAAAAAAAATGATTAAACAAAAATAAAAAAACTAAAAACAGATCCCATTCTTTCTTTCATTTTCTATTTTATAATAAACGGAACAAGCTTTAGTTAAATTTTATACATGCAGAAGACAAAAAATAATTGTAAGATTTAAAAAACAAAACAAATGAAAAAAAAAAAAAAACAACAACCAGAAACCCAAAAAGAGAATCAAACAAAAAAAAAATGAAAATAAAAATCAGAAATTTAGAGACAAAAATCATTAAAAAAATAAAAAAGACCAAAAATACGAAGAAACAATGAATAAAAAACTTAACTTTAAAATTTAAATTTCAAAAAGTAAAAAAAAAAAGAAGATAAACAGTAGAAAAAAAACTAGGGTTCGAAGAAAAACATCAACAATGAAGAGTAGAAATCTAATAAAAAAATCTCAAAAGAAAAAACCCTAAATCAAAATCGTTGAAAAAAATAAATTTAAAAAAAGGCCAAAAATATGAAATAAAAGATGAATAAAAGACTGAACTTTAAAATCTGAATTTCAAAAAGTAAAAAAAAAAAAAAAAAAAAAAAAAAAACAAAGAAGACAAACTACAGGAAATAAAAAACCTAAAATTAGGGTTCGAAGAAGAGCATAAATAATGCAGAGTAGAAACCAAATTAAAAAAAAAACCTCAAAAGAAAAAACCGTAAATCAGAACAAAAGGTGAACAATATAGAGAAAGCAGACCAGAAAACATGTTAAGATTAGAAGGAAAGAAAAGATGAACAGTGTAGAAAGGCAACGAGGTAGAGAGAGGAAAAAAAAAAAAATTAAAATATTAATAACCATCGTATAATTCATAATTTGTACCAGTGGTACATCCTTAATCTCACAAAACCTTTTGTCATCTATAAAAAATATTAAAAACATCTTATGTATGTTGAAAACAAAGAAACTTGTAAAAGTGAAATCAGCTCGGCATTTTATAAAAATCTTTATCTATCATCATCACCGTTGTCATCGTCATTATTATTTTTTCTACATCTTTAGGGCAAAAAACTAATAATAATAATGAAGTCGTAACTTAGATGACATTTTGCCATTAGGATTCAAAACTCCTAACTTTATATCAAATTATATTTTCTTTTATTTTCAAAAAATTTAAACTTTAAAAATGCATAACTTTCTAAATTTAAATCAAAATGAGATAATTGCTATGTGAAAATACTCACAATGATAAGACAAATAATACAAGAATTATTATGCATATTTGTTCTGAACACATTTTAAACTTTTATACTATTTTCTATATTACAGAACTTTTTCGAAAGTTTTCTTTCAAAACACACATTTTCAACTAAATTCCCAAAATACTATCTTCAGATATCCCCAAATGGGCCCTCATAAGAGAAAGAACGAAGACGGAGAAGAGTGAGAAAATGAGGAGAAAGTAGGTGAATGAAATATTACAAAATTTGAATTTTGAGGAGCAATTAGTGAAAAAAAAGTTAATTATGAAATGAAATAAGTACCTCCTCCAATTACACTGCCTCATGATATCTCTCTTAAATTATGGGAAAAAGATCATTCTATTGCCAAGACATTGATCAAGATTATTCATCAAAAAAAAGAAAAAAGAAAAAAAAAGAAAAAAAGAAAAAAAAAAGAAGACAATGATCATGCGTAAAAGCTAAAGACAGTAATTGGTCAAGTTTATACAAAAATCGGGGTTGCATATCATCTATAAGTAAACCTCAGGAGCCAAATCGAGATTGGGGTATGATTTGAGGACATTTGTGAAAATAACCCCATTTTAAGAGAGAGAGAGAGAGAGAGAGAGTTGGGATTTTTTTTTTTTTTGATAAATAAAAGAGTTGGGAATTAACCCACCACAAGTAGAGGCTCTCTGAGTAATTTTTTTAAATAACTTGTACAAAACTTGTTTTTGTAAGTTTATAATCCTTGTTTTGTAAAAATAATTTCTACATGAGTAAATAGTAGAATTTTATTAATCTGTAGTATGCGTTTATCCTTAATTGCCAATTAGCAAGAGACGTAAATCAGCATCATATGCGAGATACTGGATTTGGACGAAATAGAAAATACATTTTGTAACTATGAAGTACATTAACTATGCAAACAAACGGGTATGTCTCCTCTAGTATCAGGAACATAAGAAAAACTGTGTAAAATTTACTAGAAATTCACAAACGAGAACAAAAATCATGCATAACATAAACTCAAAATCTAATTTTCACCTTCCCTCATTAATGATGCTACGAAGCATAGGTCGTTCAGCACCATTTGGAGTCGGTGGCACTGCATCTGTAACCATGCTTGTACTCGCGGAAGAGTCGCAAAAGCTAGAGTCGGTTCCTTTAGTTGCAATGCCAGTTATTACACTAGTCGCGTCGCTGAATTTCCAGTCTGCCAAGTAACCGGGCCTCGAAATTTCGATGCTCACTTCAATGTCTCCTGAAAGCATTGCCACCACTCTTGACATGGACGGTCGAACTGTGGGAGATGTTTGCATGCATAAAAGGGCTACTCCTAGGATCCTTCTCATGTCTTCCTCATCGAATTCCGATAGTTCTGAATCCACCAACTCAATTTCGCGGCCTTGTTCATGAAGATTCCACGCCTAACAAGCAAGAAAATTCATTAAATTGCATCAAGGAAGTCGAAAGTTGTTCCATTTTTGGATGCCAATAATCCAACTTAGTACATCATTTACCCATTCAAGAAGATATATCTCATCTTAGCTTTGGCAACATAAGTTTCAAAACTCCTTTAAATTCGACCGTTACAACATTTAAATACAGCTTAGCTTTGGCCCGTTAACGTCAACCCCAAGTTTCTCTCTCTCTCTATTCTTATTCTCTGTCTCACTCTCTTTTCACAAATTCCATGGCCGATCAAAGCACGTCAATAATGGAGTCCAAAACCCCACACCCACTTCAACAAATCGCCGAAACGCCGACCCACAAGCTCCTCCTCAAGCAATGGCTGAAAGAGGAAGAGCTCATCCTCGGCCGAGTCTCCCTCAAGGAGACCCAAATCGATTCGGTTCGAAAGGAGATCACCAATCTCTACGTCTTCTTCTTCATCTTCCACTCCCTCTCCCTCGTTCTCCTCTTCAACGCCGCCTCCTGGGCCCCACAAGGCGGCGTCTCGGTTTGCCGCAGATCGTGGATTCCTTCGCTCTGCTCGTTGCTCTTCTCCCTAGGACTAATTTGGGCCGTCCGGTACAAGACCGACACTGAGGTCCACCTCGAGAAGATGCTCGAGAGGGAGAAGGAGGACGGGAAGCTCCTCGCGAGGTGCGTCGAGGAGCTGAAGAAGAAGGGCATCGAATTCGATTTGCTGAAGGAGGTCGACGCACTGCGCCGGGCGAAGAGTCTCCGAGTCGAGGCGAAACCTGTGAGGAAGTGGTCTGCTAGGGACTTTGTCACCGTCTTCTTCTTTGGTGCTTCCTGTTTTGTTCTTGTCATCACAAGGGTCATCTTGTGTGATTAAGCTTTCACTTTTTACTTTTTCTTTTGGGGTATGGTGATAACTCTATGAAATAGAGTTATTTAGCATGCTTTTAAGATTGTTAATTGTTGTTATTTCAAGATAATATGCCTTAGTTTTAGTATTTTATATAATATTAATTAGTTTGTTTTAGTTAGAGGATGGGTAAAGATTTGTAGTTAATTTTGGTTTTTGGAATATTTATTATGTTTAATTTTGATTTTTGATTTTGTTTTAGTGGAACTTACGATGTCAACGGAGCGGAGGCCCATTGGATTAGAAGAAATATTGAGGTTGATAGCTGGAATTCGTGACTTTGCTGCAAACAATGCTACAGCATTGACACAGCAAAGTTGCACTAGTGCAGAATTGGAATAAGAGCATGTGGACCCAGTCTTGCTTTACAGCTGGCAAATATTCATTTATTCATTTAGTTGTGTATGACAGCTGTAGGAAAATGTTACCAAACTTAGCAACCAAAGGGGGCACGTGGAGCTAGGGCATCTTTTGGGAGGATTGGAATAAAAAGGGAAAGTTAACAATTAAAAGGAGGAGCTGTTTTCTGGGCAAGGGCAGCCGTTCTTCTGTGGAAAAAAAAAGGCAAGAGAGCAGCCGTTTGCAGAGGAAAGAGAGGGGAGGCAGAGAGTTTTCTGAAGAAGAAAAGAGGAAGACGGAGAAAAGGAAGAGAGGACGAAAAAGAGGGAGACGACGGAAAGCCCAAAGAATAAGGAAATAGGAAAATATTTTGTTGTGCTGAGGATCTCTCCAATTTTTCAGTTCCTTCTAAACTTTTTCTTAATCTTTTGATTTTTCATTGGATTGATGAATATGTGGATTGAGATTTATATTTGTAATTTCTTTAATTTGAATATGAACTAAATCCTCTAGCTAGGATTATTGATGGAACCAAGGTTGCAATGAAGATTTAGATGTTGAGTTAATTGTTTTAGTGAAGTTTGTTTGGGTTATTCAAGCGTTTCGTTATTGTTTAATTTTTGTTGATTGACTGGCCATCAATTGATAGAATATACAAACTAAAATTAATTCTGGGAAGGTTAATTTTGGTTGGATTTAACTTGGATAATATAAGTAAACGGTATAGGAATATATTGTTTTCTTGTACAACATGTTAAAATTGACGCTTAAAGTTATGTTTGGGAAAACTGAGATGCATAGGAATATGTTAATTTTGGTTTGAAGAACTGGAAGCACAACATCTTTCGGAAGAGGATAGTGTAGAATTTTAGTTGACTGGATAACTTTGCTGCAGCATTTCTTATAGCATTTGTAGTCAGATTTGCAACTAAGGGGAAATCAATAATTCTAGCCATCACCCATCATTGATTCACAATCTAAGCCTTTGATATTGTCACGTTTTATCTTTTGTTTGCATTTTTAAGTACACCCATTCATTTATATTTAGTTTTTATAATTTTAGCATTCAAATCATTTTTTGTTTTTAACTTAATTGTTTTCTATAATTAATTTTTGGTAATTCAATCCCTGTGGATACGATACTCTACTCACTATTATATTACTTGTTCGATTACGTGCACTTGCGTAGTATTTTCGCATACATATTTTTGGCGAACAAGTTTTTGGCGCCGTTGCCGGGGATTGGTATTATTGGAAATTGCTATTATAGAAACCAATTATTTTACTTTTATTGTGCTATTCTTTATTTAATTGAACTCTGATTTTTGTATTTGCAGGTGTGGTTTTCTTGCATGAACAGGCCGAGGGACACATATTTAGTTCCCCTTGATCCAGAAATTGAAAGAACTTTCAGGGCAAGAAGAAGAGAACAACTAGGTGCCGCTAGAATGGAAGAAAGGGCTGAAGGTGCAGTAGTGAATAACATTGCCAACAATGCTGCAGCAATGGAAGATGACAGAGATAGGGCAATAAGGGATTATGCTGTCCCTATGTTGCACAGGCTGCATCCTAGCATTGTTCGACCAGAAATTCAAGCCCAACATTTTGAGTTGAAGCCGGTGATGTTTCAGATGCTCCAAACAGTGGGTCAATTCAGCGGGATGCCTACTGAAGATCCTCATTTGCACCTGAGATTGTTTATGGAAGTGAGTGATTCTTTCAAGCTTCATGGTGTAACTGAAGAAGCGCTTCGACTCAAGTTATTCCCTTATTCTCTACGAGACAGAGCTAGAGCCTGGTTGAACTCTTTACCGCCAGATTCAGTAGCAACATGGAATGATTTGGCTGAGAAATTTTTGGTGAAGTATTTTCCTCCGAACAAAAATGCCAAACTACGGAATGACATCACATCGTTTCAGCAAATAGATGGAGAGGCTCTCTATGAAGCATGGGAGCGTTTTAAAGAGTTGCTTAGAAAATGCCCATACCATGGACTTCCCCATTGGATCCAAATGGAGACTTTTTATAATGGTCTTAATGCTCAAACTCGGAGTATGGTAGATGCGTCTGCCAATGGAGCCCTTTTGATGAAGTCTTACAATGAAGCTTACGAGATTTTGGAGAGAATGTCGAATAACAACTATCAGTGGCCTACTGAGAGAGTTTCTACGGGAAGGCGTGTAGCGGGAGTTCATGAGGTAGATGCCGTTACAGCTTTGACAGCTCAAGTATCTTCATTGTCCAACATATTGAAGTCCATGAATATGGCAGCAGGGGCAAATTCGGTGCAGGCAGTGGAAGTTGTGTGTGTTTATTGTGGTGAAGGTCATTCATTTGAGAATTGCCCAGCTAACCCAGCTTCAATTTGCTATGTGAATAATTTCAACAGGAATAACAATCCATATTCCAACATTTACAACCCAGGGTGGAGGCAGCATCCGAATTTTTCATGGGGTGATCAGGGAGCTAGTTCTTCAGCCGGGCCTAGCAAACCTGCACATCCTCCGGGTTTTCAACCACAGCAACAAAGACATCCGCTTCAAGAACAACCGAATCCTATTGAGGCACTACTCAAGGAATACATGGCGAAGAATGATGCGATCATTCAGAATCAATCAGTCATTATTCAGAGTCAAGCTGCATCGCTGAGAAGTTTGGAGAATCAAGTGGGGCAGCTAGCTAATGCTTTGAACAATAAGCCCCGAGTATCACTTCCTAGCGATACAGAGAACCCCAGAAGAGATGGCAATGAGCATTGCAAGGCTATTACACTTCGGAATGGCAGACAAGTTAATCAACCAATCCGACAACCTGCTCAAGATACAGAACCCTCTTCAATCCAAAATCAGCCAAGTCCACAATCAGAAAATGAAGCAGATCAGAAAGTTGCAGCAGAGCGAAATGCTACAGCAAAGCTACAGCAAAGCAGTAGCAAAGAAAATCAGGATGATGTAGTAGAGCAAAATGCTACAGCAAAGCTACAGCAGAGCAGATCAGAGAGACCTCCACCACCATTTCCGCAACGATTTCAGAATCAAAAGCAGGACAAGCAATTCAGAAAGTTTTTAGATGTGTTTAAGCAGCTGCACATCAACATTCCACTTGTGGAAGCTTTGGAACAGATGCCTAGCTATGTTAAATTCATGAAAGACATTCTTTCGAAGAAACGAAGGCTAGGTGAGTTCGAGATGGTGGCACTAACTGAAGAGTGCAGTGCGATATTGAAGAACAAGCTGCCACCTAAGCTGGAAGATCCTGGCAGTTTCACCATACCATGCTCCATTGGGAACCGGTACTTTGGAAGGGCATTATGTGACCTAGGAGCAAGTGTAAATCTGATGCCCATGTCTATCTTTAAAAAGCTGGGAATTGGGGAAGCAAGACCTACAACAGTAACTCTCCAATTAGCTGACAGATCCTTGGCTCATCCGGAAGGAAAAATTGAAGATGTGCTAGTGCAAGTGGACAAATTCATTTTTCCAGCAGATTTTATTGTGCTAGATTATGAGGCAGATAAGGACGTGCCAATTATACTGGGAAGACCATTTTTGGCTACTGGCAGGACCTTGATAGATGTACAGAAGGGTGAATTGACCATGAGAGTTCACGATCAACAGGTTACCTTCAACGTCTTCAAGGCTATGCATTTTGCTGATGATGTTGAGGAGTGTTCAGCCATCAATATTCTGGATTCACTAGTGGCTACTGAGTTTGAGAAGAAATGCTCTCCAAAGATGATAAATGAAGATGAGGAAGCTAGTGATAATCAAGTGTCTTGGATGGAGAGCAAGCATACAACAGTTAGAGTTGGGAAGCAATTTGAGTCCCTTGAGTTATTAGAAAGGAACCTCAAATCACATAAATCATCTGTCAAAGAATCACCTGCTTTGGAATCAAAACCTTTACCTACACACTTGAGGGATAGTGGTAGCAGAAAGAAAAAGCGAAAAAAAAGCTGGATTCACAGGACATCATCTGCACTTTGGAGGTTTTGCTGTACAAAAAATTATTTGTCAGAAAGACATGCGGCAGAGAATTCAGCAAGAACGTTTAAAGTTAACGGACAAAGACTTAAGCATTATTGGGGTGATGGTTTCAGCCGTCAGAAAACCTCCATCTCGCTACAAGATGCCTGAGTTACTGCATAGTCAGGCTGATGACTATAAAACAAGCGCTCGAGGGAGGCAACCCTACATTTCCAATTTCTTAACCCACTTTTGATTTACTATTTGTATTGATTTTTGTTCAATTTTTGTTTGTTCCTTTCTGTTCTTAAGTTTTTATGTTTATTTTTTATTTCTTTGGTGCAAGGTTGCAACGGATTCTGGTGATTTTTCTACACAATCTGTGCTGAAATGCTGTGGGAAATGCTACAGCAAAGCTGCAGCAAAGTTGGGCAAAATTGAGGAGCAATCTGTGCTGAAATGCTGTGGGAAATGCTACAGCAAAGCTGCAGCAAAGTTGGGCAAAATTGAGGAGCAATCTGTGCTGAAATGCTGTGGGAAATGCTACAGCAAAGCTGCAGCAAAGTTGGGCAGAATTGAGGAGCAATCTGTGCTGAAATGCTGCAGGAAATGCTACAGCAAAGCTGCAGCAAAGTTGGGCAGAATTGAGGAGCAATCTGTATTGAAATGCTGTGGAAAATGCTATAGCAAAAAAAAAAAAAATAAAATAAAAATAAAAAATAAAATAAAAATAAAAAAATCAAAATCGAGGATACTTAAAATTCGGGGATAAATTACTTATACTCAAAAGGGATAGATAGTAATATATATATATATATATAAATGATAATAAATTTAATATATATATATATATATATATATTTGTCTCCACAACTCTACAGGCCCCACTTCTTTTTTTTGTTTTCTTCTTCAGCGCCGACCAACTGCACCGCTCCATTTCCGACCAACCCACGACGACGCTGCACTGAAGCCAGCTCGCCGCTAAGCCGCCTCCACCACTTCAACCGCTAAACCGCAATCAGCCACCACTCCAGTCGTGGATTCACATCTCACACAGCAGCACCAATGACCCATCCATTCAGGGAGTTTTATTTTTTTTTTATTATTATTATTTTTTTTCCCCTACTCTTTTCTTGTCTTTCTTTTATATTATTTTGTTTTGTTTTGAAGTGTGCTGTTTTGTTTGGTGCGTTTTGTTCCAGCAGCGAGGACGCTGCTTAGTTTAAGTTTGGGGGTGTTTAATGTTCTGTTAGTTAAGTCTGTCTTAGTGTGAGTTGATATGACTTTGTTCTGTGTTTATCTTTTTGTGTTATTTTTGTGGTTTGATTTTTTATGGGTTGTTTAAAAAAAAAAAAAAAAAAAAATTTGAATGTGTGTGCAATGTCTTGGTTATATGTTAGAAATTGCTCTAGTTGCTGAAACACAGTTGGTTTGAGGAAATTCTATGAAGAGTAATAGTGTTTTGAAATTCTCAGAATATGGAATGAATTAGCATGAGTTAAGTATAGTTGATGTTTACTATTGGTTTGCTCCTTAAATGAGACTGCTTGAATGATGCACATTATACTATAGCTTTGTGTTTCGTTTGAAAAACTTAGGAAATTTGACATCATGGTGAGAGTTTGGGATTTGAGAACTGATTGTATGAAACCTTCGAGGCGAAACGGTAAGAAGCCAAGTATCCTGGGATGAATTGATATATGTTTGGAGTATGGAAATTTCAAGAAGGGCTGTTATTTGAGGGTAAAAAAAAAAAAAAAAAAAAAAAAAAAAAAAAAAAAAAAAAAAAAAAAAAAAAAAAAAAACACTACTCCGCTATTTGGAATTGCCTAGTAACCAGGAGTAACATGAGCCCCATGTGTACTTTTGCGTCAAAAAGTGGTTCTGAATATGAGTAGGCTATAGCAAATCTGATTAGTGACGTTGCTGAGTAACCGGGTGTCTTCATCACCAATGTTGACATTCGCGTAAAAAGGTAACAGTGACATGAAGATTTAAAAAAAAAAAAAAAAAAGAAAAAAAAAAAAAAAGAAGAAGAAGCATACACCCTGCACAAGCCTTAAACAGAAATCAGTGGAACAAGTTTAATCTCAGGTGTTTGGTAACCTACTATTAGTGGAGAAGGAGTTATGCAATCGGCCTATTGAATCATTAACTAGGCTCAATGATCTTGGTTTGAATGACCTGAGTAATTCAAGGATGCTTAACTATAGTCACACACATACACCTTTAGAGGAGTCTCATTTGGGAGTGAATTCAGTTGGAATGGATGCTGATACTTAATGAATGCCAATTTTGATTATGAGCTGGAAATTAAGAAGCACTTCTGAGATTGGAGAATCAACTTATTCAGCATCTTGAGCAATTTTTCTGTTTTGTGTTTTGAGTTTTCTTTTTGTGTATTATGTTTGTGTTTATTTTGGCATCACTCGAGGACGAGCAATGATTTAAGTTTGGGGGTGTGATAACTCTATGAAATAGAGTTATTTAGCATGCTTTTAAGATTGTTAATTGTTGTTATTTCAAGATAATATGCCTTAGTTTTAGTATTTTATATAATATTAATTAGTTTGTTTTAGTTAGAGGATGGGTAAAGATTTGTAGTTAATTTTGGTTTTTGGAATATTTATTATGTTTAATTTTGATTTTTGATTTTGTTTTAGTGGAACTTACGATGTCAACGGAGCGGAGGCCCATTGGATTAGAAGAAATATTGAGGTTGATAGCTGGAATTCGTGACTTTGCTGCAAACAATGCTACAGCATTGACACAGCAAAGTTGCACTAGTGCAGAATTGGAATAAGAGCATGTGGACCCAGTCTTGCTTTACAGCTGGCAAATATTCATTTATTCATTTAGTTGTGTATGACAGCTGTAGGAAAATGTTACCAAACTTAGCAACCAAAGGGGGCACGTGGAGCTAGGGCATCTTTTGGGAGGATTGGAATAAAAAGGGAAAGTTAACAATTAAAAGGAGGAGCTGTTTTCTGGGCAAGGGCAGCCGTTCTTCTGTGGAAAAAAAAGGCAAGAGAGCAGCCGTTTGCAGAGGAAAGAGAGGGGAGGCAGAGAGTTTTCTGAAGAAGAAAAGAGGAAGACGGAGAAAAGGAAGAGAGGACGAAAAGAGGGAGACGACGGAAAGCCCAAAGAATAAGGAAATAGGAAAATATTTTGTTGTGCTGAGGATCTCTCCAATTTTTCAGTTCCTTCTAAACTTTTTCTTAATCTTTTGATTTTTCATTGGATTGATGAATATGTGGATTGAGATTTATATTTGTAATTTCTTTAATTTGAATATGAACTAAATCCTCTAGCTAGGATTATTGATGGAACCAAGGTTGCAATGAAGATTTAGATGTTGAGTTAATTGTTTTAGTGAAGTTTGTTTGGGTTATTCAAGCGTTTCGTTATTGTTTAATTTTTGTTGATTGACTGGCCATCAATTGATAGAATATACAAACTAAAATTAATTCTTGGAAGGTTAATTTTGGTTGGATTTAACTTGGATAATATAAGTAAACGGTATAGGAATATATTGTTTTCTTGTACAACATGTTAAAATTGACGCTTAAAGTTATGTTTGGGAAAACTGAGATGCATAGGAATATGTTAATTTTGGTTTGAAGAACTGGAAGCACAACATCTTTCGGAAGAGGATAGTGTAGAATTTTAGTTGACTGGATAACTTTGCTGCAGCATTTCTTATAGCATTTGTAGTCAGATTTGCAACTAAGGGGAAATCAATAATTCTAGCCATCACCCATCATTGATTCACAATCTAAGCCTTTGATATTGTCACGTTTTATCTTTTGTTTGCATTTTTAAGTACACCCATTCATTTATATTTAGTTTTTATAATTTTAGCATTCAAATCATTTTTTGTTTTTAACTTAATTGTTTTCTATAATTAATTTTTGGTAATTCAATCCCTGTGGATACGATACTCTACTCACTATTATATTACTTGTTCGATTACGTGCACTTGCGTAGTATTTTCGCATACATATTTTTGGCGAACATATGGGTATTTTGGGAATTATCTTGGTTGTGGCAGGATACTCTTATTCTGCTTTTTAGTGAATATTTTAAGTTGAAATTGTATAAGAATTATCAATGAAACAAAATTTTGGTTGGGATTTCCTGCTTTTTCTTTTTTAGATGTTTTTGGAATTTGTCTTGTATATGAGAAGTGGGACATTTGGTGATTAATTTGATTTTGTCTTGGTGTCAAAAGCTTCTTTGATTTGGATTTTATTTTGTGTAAAAGAGATTTATGGGCCATTTGATGTTCTCTTCTCTCTCTCTCTCTCTTTTTTTTTTTTTTTTTTTTTTTTTGTAGATGTCACATTATTGTTGAAAGAATATTCTTTTTAAATAAATAAAACACATGATTTGTAAAACCCAACTTTTAAAAAAAGTGGCTCAATAATTTTGTGCAAGTTCAATAATAGGGACCCCAAAACTCTACTAGAGTTCCAAATACAATAGTCACATTCTCAAAATAAGGGATCCCCAATATTTGGAAAATCTAACGAGTAACCTGGCGGGTTACAAGATCTTGTGAAATACGAGTAACCCGGCAGGTTACTCAATAGTAGATGAGAAGTTCCCCAAAACTCCTGCTAAAGTTCCAAATGCAAATAATCAGATTCTGAAAATAGGAGAATTTATTGCCCATTCTAACTAGTAACCCGGAAGGTTACCAGCTCTGTGTTGTAGAAAATAACTGTCAAATGTAAAAACCTCCATAAAAATTTTTTTCCGTTGGAGCAGAATTTTCTGTCAAATGTACTGCTGATGAGAACTCATTTCTACATTACAACCACATTTTGCATAGATTTGACAGACAGAAAGAATGAATGAAACATAGACAAAAAGAGAGAAGTTCAACACTAAAATTCAAAATTTAGGGACGTGTATCTCTAGTATTAAAAAGAAAAAAGAAAACATGGTACTAATACTTAACATAAGATAAAGTGTGTAAAATTTACAAGAAATTGACAAACAAGAACAAAAATTATGCACGACATAAACTCAACTAATTTTCACCTTCCCTCGTTAATGGTGCTACGAAGCACAGGTCGTTCAGCACCATTTGGAGGCGGTGGCACTGCATCAGTAACCATGCTCGTACTCGCGGAAGAGTCGCAAAAGCTAGAGTCGGTTCCTTTAGTTGCAATGCCAGTCATTTCAGTAGTCGCGTCGCTGAATTTCCAGTCTGCCAAGTAACCGGGCCTCGAAATTTCGGTGCTCACTTCAATGTCTCCCGAAAGCATTGCTACCACTCTTGACATGGACGGTCGAATTGTGGGAGATGTTTGCGTACATAAAAGGGCTACTCCTATGATCCTTCTCACGTCTTCCTCATCGAATTCGGATAGTTCTGAATCCACCAACTCAATTTCGCGGCCTTGTTCATGAAGATTCCACGCCTAACAAGCAAGAAAATTCATTAAATTGAGTCAAGGAAGTCGAAAGTTGTTCCATTTTTGGATGCCAATAATCCAACTTAGTACATCACTTACCCATTCAAGAAGATATATCTCATCTTCTTCTAGGCTAGTGTTGGAATTTGACCGGCCACTAATAATCTCTAGAGCCACAACGCCAAAGGCAAAGACATCGGTTTTCTCTGTAAGGTGCCCACGCATTGCGTACTCCGGTGCAAGATACCCTCTAAAACATCATCAACAAGTTTAAGTTAACAAATTATTAGTAATACATTCACAAGTTAAAAAAGAAAATTAAGGCTGTCAAGTACGACATACATTGTTCCAGCGACACGAGTACTAATGTGTGTCATTTTTTCATCATAAAGTTTGGCCAAACCGAAGTCCGATATTTTGGGGACAAGATCAGAGTCAAGTAGAATGTTGCTAGATTTTACGTCTCTGTGTACAATTCTAAGCCGCGACTCCTCGTGAAGATAAGCTAGACCTCTTGCTACACCCAAGCAAATATCGAACCGAGTTGACCAATCGAGCTTCAAGCTGTGCTTCCCTGAATGTCAAGGCCAGCCATAGACATTATTAGACATTATTTATATGTAAATGTACTTGTATAGAAAGAAAATAGTGTTACGATCTTACCAAAGAGTGCTTGATCCAGACTCTTGTTCTCCAAGTACTCATAAACAAGAAGTCTTTTAGCACCGTCAATGCAACAGCCGTACAGTTTCACCAAGTTCCGATGTTGAACAGCGGAAATTGTGGCGATTTCGGTCACAAACTGGTTCTTCCCTTGGTGGGAAGTCAGAGACAGTTGCTTCACAGCAATAACTCTTCCATCTGCAAGTGTTCCCTGTACAAATTCAAAGCTTACTTAGAAAACTACAATTTCTTAATCTTTGTATCAACAAATGGAACTTGTTTCACCTTGTAGACAGGTCCGAATCCTCCTTCTCCCAACTTATTAGTGGGATCGAAATCATTCGTTGCCGTCCTGAGTTCAGCGTAACTGAAGGTGTACGGTCTTACATCCATTCCCAATAGGTCTGCAAATCGACTAGAAGTCAATCTTCTTTTCTTTTTCTCCCTATAATTTCTTTTGGAGACTAACCGTGCATAAACTAGATAAAGAAATGATTACCTTCATCATTTTCCATTTGAGCTTTCCTTCTTCTATGGACAATATAGAAGATCACGAAAACCGACAGCAAAACTACAACCCCGACACCAACAGAAATTCCCACAATCAGACCTGTGTTATCCTTCTTACTGCTTGGAGGATTGTTACTGACACTTGGTATGAAATCTGTGTCAATTTCAAAACCTCATTAGTCAACCACATGATACATACATATATGTATATATAACTGATATTGCATATGAAAATGTTGGCGCGATTTTATTACCTGGTGTAGCACTGATGGCTGAGATAGAAGGTCCATAGGTACCTTGCCCTGGTATGCAACAAGTTCCTTTCCCCGCCCAAAAGAGATGGACTTCTAGGTAGTTATCCGAAACTCGTGCTGTAAACTTCTTCTCGACAGCCCGGAAAGATATCTCGCCGGCCTCCTTTCGGATATCAAAATCCTTCAAAGCAAGAATTCCCTGGAATACACAAATAGTGAGGAGGAAAAGTTTTCCTATCTTTGTCGAAAATATGAACATATAACAATTAAGTGAAGAGTAATACCTGGACGTAGATATCAAATACACGCCTGCCGACACTTTTCCAAGTCTGTCCATTCTCAAAAGCTATTTCTGCGAACTCGAGTCGCACGGTGTAGTTACCATTTTCTAGTCCCAAGCCATAATACCTTATTGATGAGGCTGAGAGCCTTGTTGTCTGGAAAAGTTCCGGGTTCAAAGTATTCGTGAATTGAGACAACGAAGAACTTGTATAACTAGGATTGCTGTTTCCTGTGAAAAGCCCGACATTGCTAACTGCCCATCTGCTGGTGCTGGTCACAAAGTGGGAGGCTGGACCAACAGTCTCATTATCACTTTCATACACAATGCTACCGTCAGATGCTGTAATTCGAAGACCACCCGAGTTAATTCCAAAGTTGTAATCTGCATAAGAGTGCAAAAGTTGTTAATAAATATTTATCTCATATTTTTGGCAAAAGGGTGTCTTCTTTTGCACATTTTCGGATGAAATATATAAGCACAAGTATGAAGTTGTACTTACAAATCGGTTTGCCTCTATTGCAGGGGAAATTCTTTTGGAGGCAGTTCAATCTCGTAAGAAGAGCTCTGAAAGAAGAAGATAAATGAAATTAGATAACTATATAACAAGCACTATGCGTTTGCAGTAATACAGAGAAAGAAAGTTAAGTAGTGTCACTTGAGCATATATATATATATATATATATTACATGTTTTACTACAGCAAAGAGCAACAGTGCAACTATTATAAGTACTTGGTGAAGAATCACCTGTTGTCTGAATTATCTAATGTAAAGTTGTTGCCAACCAGATTACTGCATCAAAGAATTAAAAAAAGGGAAAAAAATAAAAAGAATATTAGTTTATTCTAATATGCATAAGATTGCAAGAGAGAAAATGAAAATGGTAATCCAGAAAAGTCAACAAAATTGCTTTAGCATAAACCTTCTTACTTAGCAAACAGAAGTTAACCGGCAAAAAACAAAAAATCGAAGATTTTTTTTTTAATAACAGGCTAGACATACATCTGCAAACTTGTTCCATTGACCCATGAAGGAATGGTGCCCACTAGATTATTGTATGACACATCTCTGCAACCATAACATTGTACAAAAAGAAAAAGCATCAATACATAGTAGTATATATATACACACACACACATACAGACATGTATACATAACTTACATAGTGACAAGAGATGTGCTTTTTTGTTGAGGCAGCGAACCATTAAAGCTATTGTTTCCAAGAAACCTGATTTAGTAAACAAAAATACGAGTTTCAGTACGTTAAGATTAGGCGTCACAAGGTGGATCAGACACAATCAAAGAGAGAAAGATGTATTACAGAGAAGAGAGTGAACTCAAGTTGAATAGAGAGTTTGGAATCTGTCCATTTAGTTTGTTGAAGCTCAAATCCCTGCAAAAATTAATAACCGAATAATTAACGGTCAACTTCATTAGTACTTAACACGAAAAGAACTAAAGGGTCCAAAACCAGCTAACTCTTAACTCAAAAGTTACAAGTAACTTACAACTGTTTCAACTGTTGGTATTCCCCAATATCTGATGGAATTGAACCTGTAAAATTGTTATTCCTCAGCACCCTGCAGGTTTGCATTAACGAGTTGTTATACTACATTCAAAGATGAATTATGAAGAATTTTATTCTGAGTTGGGAAAGAAAATATTTTACTTACAAGTTATTTAGAGACTTCATATTCCTGATAAACGAGAGAGAAGAACTCACATTCGATACTTCACTTAAATACCTACAAACATTACAAACACAACATAGTTATCTTCATGAATGTGCAGACAGATATGAAGTGACAAATAGACATATATATATATATGTGTGTGTGTGTGTAGATACTCACAGCTCTGTTAGAGAAGTCAGGTTTGCAAATGTCGACGGTATAGGACCTTGGAAAGAGTTTCCTTGAAACCTCCTGCAGAAAAATACACGAGCACTTAGTATAAGCACACTATCAGTAAATCATTCGAACGAGAATGGGGTAGAATGTCTGGTCAGATTGTCTTACAAGGCATTAAGATTTGACCAATTTCCTATGAAGTCAGGTATTCTGCCTGTCAGTTCGACGTCTGATGCCCATCTGCAGCAAACGAAACATTTCTCTTAGAAAAAACTATGTTTAAGATTTTTTTTCCCCTTTATGTGGGACAAGTAATGAAGTTTTTACAGTTTCTCGAGACTTTTTAGATTGGCAAATGTTGAAGGAATCTCTCCGCTAACTCCCGAACTATCAATGTACCTGTCAAATGAAAAGGGAAACAAAATGGAGGGATTAGAATTGAACCAAACTCGAACTCAGTAACAAGTAAAGAAAGAATGAAAGAAAAAAAGTTTGACAAACTCACAGTTGTTGTAGTTTCGACAAGCTCCCGAGCTCAGACGGCAGAGGACCAGAGAAGTTGTTTGAACTGAACGACCTACGAAAACATAAAAAATGGCGAATTGTTCAGAGAAGTAACGTCATGTTCATTTCATTAAGTACATTTTTCATTTGAAAAAGGACAATTTGAAAAGAACATAAGAAGATTGCTATCGATATTTGCGAATGGCAATGACTCACAAAGATATTAGCTTGGTGAGTAGCCCGAGTTCCTTCGGTACCTCCCCTGATAAGGCATTTGTCCCAAAACTCCTGGTAGTAACCAAACAAACAACACCAAAAATGTAAACAAAATATAACTACTATTTAACAAAACGTAAATTCATTTTCTTGTAAGATAGAATCTGCGGTTTTGAGTCCACTTACAGGTATTGCATGCTAATGAGATTGCCGACGGATGGAGAAAGAGAACCCGTCAAGTAATTCTGGGCCAAATTTCTGCAACAAAAGGAAAATGAACGTAAATTTTCTACCATTTGACAAAACCCAGTTTGGCGTTATTAAAAAAAAAATAATAATAAATAAATTACGAAGAAAATGGAAAGAAAACCATACAGATTGAAGAGGAAGGTCAGATTCCAAAGCTCATCTGGGATTGGGCCAGCAACATCCATTGCATATACTTTCCTGTAAAACAGAGTTTTGATGACAATTTCACATTCAAATTAAATGGATTTGACATTAGAATTCTACAACTATTTCAGTAGTCTTGTTACTTATTCTCTCAAGCTTGTTCAAAGATGGAAAAGAAATGTGATTAGTATAGGGAAATACTAGGTGGCAAATCACTTGTCAATTTTTAATAGATAAAACAAACTTTGCATAAAGTTTTCTATTGGCATAAGTTATAGAGTTCTAATTAAGGCTCAGCTATTAGCACTATACAATCAAACATACATACATACGTACATAGATGAATACATACATATATATAAAAATTTATGAATGTATAGCATATACGTAAACTACAGCTTGCTATAAAGATTAACAGATCATTTGACATGATAATTCACTTACTTCAAGGTACAAAAATTCTAACTAATATGTAGTAGTTCCATTAGAGTCCGTTAATAATGTTTTATTTTGTCCTTTCTTTTGGTATTTAGCCCCCACTAATTTCTTTTTAGTTTGAAAATTTTATTAAAAATGTAAAAAAGAAAAAAAAAATCTTCATTTACAGTTTTTATTTTTTAGAAAATTTACAATTTATATTTTAAATTAACTTAAGCCCCCCAAATCCCCATCGTCCCTGGTAATATTACAAATATACTAACTCATGATTCTGTGGAGCAACATTGCACGAAATTTCGAAATTTTTTTTTTCTAAATATTTTTCAATAATTTCTATTATGTTATCATTTCAGTTTGAATGAATATTCAATTTGCAATCTATAATCCAAATGACATTGTATAATGAAAGCGTATAACCATGTCTTGGTTTAACAAAGTTAATTATGATATTGTATAATGTTCATATAATATTCTCATTGAAAATATTTTCAAACTCACGTTCAGCTATCAATAACATTTATTTATTCATAGAGCATATTTATGTGGATATATATATCCATACATAAATATATATTTATAGATGACTTACAGCTGGGTAATGTGGCAAAGAGAGCTATTATTGAAAGAACAGTCACATAGAATAAGGGGGTTGAATGTGCCATCGTTGAAGCTGGTGGAGGAGTTTATGGCGGCTCCACTACATGGCTCCCCACTTATATTCCATTGTTGAGAGTTTGCCTTTATGCCCCATTGGTTAAATATTGAATTCAAAGCTCTCACTACAACCAAATAAATAAACAAAAATATCTTTAGCAAAAAAATTAAATATTTATTTATATAGACATCTCAAAGTCAAAAAGCTAGATCAAATAAGTACCAAAAAAAAAAAAAAAGGAAAAAAAGGAATAAAGTCTCTTGTCGGCTTTGAAATTTTTATCCCTTATTTATGTTTTTTTTTTTATTAAATTGAAAACCTATCACAACAGGTCATGGCTAAAAGTAAAAAGATAAGCACACAATCCATATGAGACCATCGTTGCTTTCATATCCAATCAAACTCATTTGAAACTTCCTAAGAAGATGGTTTTTCCCCCTCCCAAAATAAGGTTGTGTAAATGGTAAAAAGAAATCAAGTTTAATGTTAAAAACATATAATATTAATAATAAATAGATAAGAATATTAGGATACTTTATTTAATATGTTGATCTTTTAAGATGAAAATTAAATTTCTTAACAGTCTCAAATTATTTTTTCTCTTTCACAGGGTGTTCTTTCTACACAAAACAAACCCAGGTTTCATTTTTTTATTTTTATTTTTTATTTTTTTATTTTTGGAGCTTGAAAAGCATAACCCAGTTCAAGATTTTGCTTTAAAAAGCATAAACCAAGTTTCATGAGAACCTACAAATTTAATTTCCTAGGGAGACTTATAAGATGCAAAAACTCCTTGATATATAAAGTTTATCGAAACTTTGCAAAAATACCGCTAATTCTAAAAGGAAAAAAAGAAGAAAAAAGAAACCTTCAGCTGGGTCTGTAGTGGCGTTTTCAGCTCTTATTGAAGAAACAAGAACAAGAAAGATGGCAACACAGAAAGTGAAGACAGAACTAGCTGAAGACGATGAAACTCCTGACATGTATTAACTTTGGTAGTAGTCTTTTGATTCTCTGCCACAGCTTAGAAATATGAAGAACTCCAAAACTCTAATAGAGGAAAAATATGAAAGAGATCATGAGATCTTTTAGGGAGAATATTATTTGAGAAATTTGAAGATCAGAGAACCCATATAAATCATATGGAGGAAAATGACCAACTTTCGATTCATAAATATTCTAGGCTAAAATTCAAAAGGAGAGCCAAGTCAATAACTGAGTTAAAAAATCATGTTACAAAATTATAGGGCGGTTGTTTATCATTGATTGTGATGTGATGAGGTTGATATTAGGCCAATTATTTCGAGGTGTTCCACAAGGTCTAAAGAGCAAGCTGTTTCAACCAAAAAAAAAAAAAAGGTTGACGCCATTCAAGATTGACGCGTATTCAAACTCGCCAAAGTTTTACAAAACTCCCTTAGCTAGTCCCTAAAAGCTAAAAGGGCCACGCCATATCAAATCATCAAGCCATATATATATTTTGAGTAATTGACTTAAATACTTCATGAATTCTTTATAAAATGATGGTTTGATTTCCGCTTTGTTTTTGTTGGTCGAAAAGATTCTGACCTCTTAAAATGTTGGTTATTATAGTCATTTCCATCCAAAACCATTAAATTTTTAACAGAATATCTAATTTGAGTGACTGTTTTAGTAATCTAATATTAATTAATTTAATAAAAATAAAAAATCATAAGTTTCAGTTAAGAGGGTGTCTCTGTTCTTTTGAGAAAACACAGGGGGTGTCAATATAATTTACTCTATTAAAAAATAAAAACTAATATGTATTTTGAATGTGTTCAATATTGTACCTCTCCGTTTCAAATGTTTGTTGATCAACAATTAATTATGACCCATAAATTGACGAACTTACTCCTTTATTTTTATTATTTTTTTGTGAATAAAAAATGATCTGGTTATGGTCCTATCATTTTTAGGTTTTCAGTCTCACTGGCAGGAATACCTTTCCCTAGGTATGGTAGGGAGACGGGTTCTTTATACCAGTTTCTCTCAGTCGGCCATTCGAGATTTACCATACCATTACCAAATCATGTTTCAACAGTCGAAACTGTAGTGAGGCCTAAGAGAAGGCAATGGGAGTCGAACTCAGATGGACAAGAGGAGAAGCTAGCAAAATTACCCACCGTTACTAACTCATCTACCTCTGTGGGTGTTTGACGAATTTACTCTTTGCAGCTTTGTGGACAGACTTGTAAACGATTATTTATTGACAAATTAATTTACCATATATGTGCAGATTAGATTGAAAATACAAAAATAAAAATAAAAATAAAAAAACACAAGATTTTTTTTTTGGGTCAAAAACACACAATGCCCGATCAGTGTTTCAATATGTAAGGTCTATGTGTAAGCTGCAAATTAAAAGGTAAATTTGACAATTAATTAATAGTCAAAATCAGTTGTTACCCTAAAAAAATAGGTAAGTCTATGATAGAGTCTTATTTATATAATTTATCGGTAGAGCTCATTTTTAAACTGTTTAGATGTGATCTAACGGTTGAAATATTATTTGTGTATTATAATTATTGTGCGCACTACTTCATAGTAGTATAGACTAATTAATAAATTAAAAAAATAATTAAAAAAGAAATAAAAAAAAAAAAAACCAGACCTTCACCGATGAAAGGTTTTTTTTTAGGGGGGAGGGGGAGGTGGGGCTCTTCATTGGTGGCTCGACGTCACCAGGGCAACGGCTTGTCATCATTGGGGGAGTCGTAGGGTCAGTTGCAGGTCACTGCCTGGGATCATAGGGCTTGCGGGTGGGTGGTCCATAGCCTGGGGTCGCGAGCCAAAAAAGGGGAGGGCCTTGTCATCGTGGCGGGCGGGGGGGGGGGGGGGGGGGTGGGGTTTGGGTTACAGGTTGGTCAGATCTGGCTAGTGGGGGATGTGGGATAGGGGCTGCATATCTAGTTTTGTGGAGGGGGGGAGGATTGGCTCGCCAGCGTCGGGGATAGGAGCACAGTTTTGGGTCGCAAGAGGGGGGTTGTCTTCGTCGGTGTCTCCGGGGGCACATATCTAGTTTGGGGAGGGAGGGAGTCTTCGTCAGCATCAGGGAGGGGGGGCACTCGTTGCCGGTGTAGGGGGGTTTGCAGGTGGATAGTCGCTGGCCAATTTTTTTTTTAGTTTCTTTGAATTTTTCTAATTTCTATCTTTTTATTTTTATTTTTTTTGTATATAATACTATGAGGTAATGTACATTATAGTTATTATATACAAACAATAGCTTATCCGTTCAATTACATCGTAACGGTTTAAAAATGGGTTCTATCGATAGGATATATAAATAAGACTCTTCCATAGATTTACCCAAAAAAATATACAATATTTTTGGAATTTGAATTTCGAAAGTACAATCTTGAGATATATATATTTTTAATAAACTCAAAGTATAGGATACTATGAAATGATAATTAACATACCTAAAACTTAAAAAAAAAAACCAACATAGGACTTGTTATGATTCATGTATAGGGTAAGTCTGTGATAGAGTCTCATTTATATACCATATCGTTAGAGCTCGTTTTTAAACCGTTTAGATGCGATCGAACGGTTAAAATATTATTTGTGTATTATAATTATCATGTACATTACTTCATAGTAATATAGACTAATTAATAAATTAAAAAAAAAGAAATTACAAAAACCTAGACCTTCACCAATAAAGGTTTTTTTTTTTGGGTAGGGGATCTCCTTACCGACGGCTTGACATCGGCGGGGCGGGGACTTGTATCGGGGGCATCGCAAGGTTTGTCGTAAGTTGTTGCCTGGGATCATCGGGCTCGCGGGTGAATGATCTGTCGCCTGGGGTGGCGAGCCTTGGGAGGGGAGGGCTTCATCATTGCGGGAGAAGGGGGGCTGGGTTGCGGGTGGCCGGATCTGGCCGGCGGGGGTTGTGGGTTTGATGGGAGCATATTTGGTTTGGGGAGGAGGGGGGGACTAGCTCGTCGCCAACGTCGGGGAAGGGGGCACGGATCTGGTTCGCAGGGGTGCGGGGGTTGTTTTCGTCAGTGTTGGCGTAGGCAGGCGGCATAGATCTAGTTAGGGGAGGGAGGGGGGTCTTTGTCAGCATCCAGGAGGGGGGTGCTCGACATCTGCTTCGGGGGGAAGGAGGGACGCTCGTTGCTGGTGTGGGGGGTTTGTCAGTGGATTGTCGTTGGCTAGATTTTTTTTTTTAAGTTTCTTAGAAATTTTTTTAATTTCTATTTTTTAATTTTATTTTTTATATATAATACTATGAGATGATGTACAATAATATTATTATGCACATCTAACATCTCAATATTTTGATTATATCATAATGTTTTAAAAATGAGATTTATCAATAATGTATCTAAATGAGATTCTACCAATGACTTGTCCTCATGTATATATGGTTTATTATAAATTATTTTTGAAATGTGTAAAGAAGGAAGATTCATGCCAAAAAATCATTTTTTTTTCTTTAACTTGGAGATTATATATGTATAACAGGATTACGGGTGTGATGTTGAAAATAATGAATAGGTTGATCAATGTTTTTTTTTTTTTTTGCCTCTGAATTTTAGGTTGATCAATGTTGATAAAACATGTTTATTGTTTTCTCTTTTTTACTGTTGTTTTACCAAGTGATGATAATGGTAAGAAAAATTCTTCATAGGCAACAATCCATCGTGAAACAAACAACACTTAAAAGGATTTTTTTCCCTTAATTATTATTATTTCAAAACCCTGTTAAGATATAATTGATAGAAATTTAAAGTCTTAGATCTCAGTTTCTATAAACTTTCTTTCGGATAATAAAATTGACGTTCATTAATCTTATACAAAAAAAAAAAAAAAAAAAACGTATTTCAAAAGCGAAATACAATTCGCCTGAATTAGTAGCGTGAACGCTAATTAAACTTTCAAAATAAATGGCTTTTCATTCCAAAAAAAAAAGACAAAACGAAAGAAAGAAGTAGAAAAAGAAAAGATTTCCACGTCTTATACTTCCAACATTGTATATTATTTTTTGTAGCACGTATGTGTATACACACACACACACACGCACGCACGATGTTTCATATACTAGGAATGTCTCCGTAGGTCTCATTTATTATAAATAAATAAATAAATAAATAAACAAACAAAAATGAATTAAAAATAATAAAAAACAAGAAGAGTTCTCCATAAATGGTCATATGAGATTGTTCACACGTGATCCCCGTTCATCATCCCCAAATTCATTTTTTCAAGCTCCCGCTTATCATTCTATTTTAAACTCGTCTTTTAAATTTTTATAGTATTTTCTTTTACGAAAGTTTAAATCTATTACGCAAGTTATAAATTTAAAAATGTGATACAATGAAACTCGATTTTAATAGATGTAAATAGATAATGTAAGGTAAAGAATCTAGTTGGGTTAAGGAAATACGTGAATAAAACTAAGGTATAAAATGACCTGGTAAAAGGATCAAATTCTTATACGAACATTTAAAACTGTCACGAAACCAACTTGTATCGGGTTCACAATTTAGTCAACTTCTAATTATTTACATTAAAAAAAGGTTAAATCCTGACAACTCTCTATTTCTAAAAATGGTTGTCTTTATCACATACTGATTATTTTGTATTTTTGTTTGGGTATATATGATTGGCCTCTCTCTCTTACGTGGAAAGTAGCTCAACTAACAGATTAAGAAGAGGATGATCAAGATTAAGATCATCACCCAGATTGATCAATTAAAAGCAAATTAAAGAATTAAAGTACTTTGTTTTAATTAAAAATGATTTATTAAATCAAGGACCAAGTTGCATGGTTGAGGATTTTTCAGCCCCCCAACAAAAAGATTGAGGAAAAATAAATAATAATTAATATTCTTATTCAAGTTTTTTTATTTTTGATTTTGTTTTTTTTTTTATTATTTTTGGCTTGGAATATTCTCAATCGAATTTGGTTGTCTTGGAATAAATTTTCACCGGAAAAGCTTTTCGAGATATATATATATATATATATATATATTTCTTTAGCCAATGCCATATGCAGAACAAGTTGAATTATTTCACTAATATATAATTTAATGAACTCGTTTTGATTATGACATAACTTTAATTTAAATATTAACTTGTAACAAATTATGAGAAGCATCGGAATCACTATAAAATCTTAAATTTCAAGTGAATAGGGTTATCAATATATTAGTTTTCAATTCATCCTCAAAGTTAATTCTATAGTTAATTTCTTGGGAACGATGCCAAATGGGCAACTTGTGTACAACAATATTTGCACAAAGATTATTATTATTATTTTGGATAATTTAAACTAAATAGCACTTGGGTTTGAATAACCTCGAAAAAAGAAACAATTAATGTTAATACATAAATATATTACATATATAATTAAGATCAACTTGATAAACCATCTAAATATTAATTTTTATTGAACGAATATATTATAATAATATGATATATACCTATCCGATTTACATAATATTTTCTTTGAGAGATTTGGATGCGGCCCGGTCACTCATGCCGTACAACATGTGTGCAAGACCATGACGAGGTCCAATCAATAACAAAGACAAAAAATTAAACAATGTACTTTGGAAACTTTGGAACAAAAATCAAGATCATGAGGAGGTCATTGTTGTTCATGTTGTAATACTGTTTCTTAAACTTTTGTCGTTCATCAAAATTAAGGTTTTAAGATTTTTCAAGTATATGTATTTTATTATACAGCTGATATAGTGTTTTAGATTATTGTCGTTTCTTAACTTCTTGCCGTTAATTAGGTTCTTGTCATCTTTCATTTTTATTGTCGTTTATGCAGTTCATGTTGTTTTTAAAAGATTGTTCTGGATTTTTCGATGTGGTGGTATTGTTATTCTCATTTTTACGGATGGTGCCGTGTTATTTGGGTATTGTCGTTTCTATGGTAGTGTGGTTGAATAACTTATTGTCGTTTATTTACGTTATTGTCGTCTTTTATTTTAAGCAATTTTCAAGCTTATCTTTTTTTTTTTTTTCGTTGGCATCAATTCTACTTTCATCACTTTTACTCGCATGTGTGTGTTTTTAGTTTGAGGTACTCTACTGTCATTTTCCTTGTCTGATGTCGTTTTTGATATAAATCAAGGACAAGCAGCCAAACCAATCCTACAAAGCAGCCCTCTTCAAAGAATTTTATTTTAAATTCCCAAAAAAAAAAAAAAAAATTCAAGGATTTGGTGTCTCGAATTAAGTGTCTGAAACTTCCTTTCTTAATCATCTAAATCTCGATCATTAGAGCACTGTAGTGCAATACTGCTCCAGATGCGGAAAATTATCCTACCCTTGGAAAACAAAGTTAAAGGTCAAAGGAATTCCAAATATTAGATTGCTATGTTATGATCAAAATGAACAATACTAGGAAACATCAATAATGATTAACATTAGTCACTATTAAAGTGTGGCTCCCACAATATGAGATTCACTAGTGGGGCTCACCTTTTTATTAATGTGATATTTAACATCATTGATATTGTAAAACATTTTTCTAAAAGTTGAAATTAGATTTGATGTCTTTAGCCTATGTCTAGTTTCCCTCAAACTATAGTTAGAAAGAATAAGGAAATCCCAAATTCTAATGTTGTTTTATTATGCATTTACAAATTTAAACAAACGCAGTTTGTGAAGAAGTCCTACGTCGGATAAGGATAATGAATTCCTACCAAACATTGTTTATAAAGCAGTGCTATGAATGTTCTCCCAACTCAATTTTGAACAAAATATAAATTAAAAGTCAATTAGAAGTGATTGCATTGCATATTTAGTTAGTGTTAAGTCTCTATCAACTTATCTGCATAAATTTTTAGGTATTGTAGTTTAAATATCTTACGTTGAAGAGTTTAAAAAATAAAAAAAGAAGACAAGGTCTATATAAAATAAAATAAAGTTGTAGACGACATGAAATCAATGGTGTTCACTCACTAAAAAAGGAATTTCTTTCATATCAGTTTTATATCCGAGATACAAAGGCATAACACTATTTTGTGTAATATAACCACTACATCGTTGAAAATTATTAGAGAAATAAATAGTGGTTTAGTTAGAAAGAATAATAAAATCTAACACCCTTGCTAGTAATCCAAAATTATTGTTGTTTTATTCTAACAAAAAAATTTATTATGTATCTACATGCTTTAAAATTCACAAAAGTCAATGAGTAGAAACTACAAATTAAAAAGGAATAATGAATTCTTACCACGATCACTCTAAATATAAAGCAACACTATAAATGTTCTCTCACTTCATGTGAAAACCACGAATCGGTCAATATTTCGATTTGAAAATTTTCAAATAATTGTTATATATACATGTGGATTAGCATTTATAAATTGTCTTGATCGAATCGTACACTCTCCATTTTCATCAGCTCGTAAGCTTGACGCTGAACCAGTTGAAAAAACCTATCGAAATGAAAACAACGGACATATTGCCATGTATATTAGTAGAATTTGAAGTCATTTGTTGGATGCATAGTTCATCATAACTTAAAATAACGTCCACTATTTCTAGCTAAGAGCTCTGAAAATTAATTATAAAATCCAATTTGAAGACTTATATGAATCAAATACCATAATGCCCATGAACATCAACGCACATAGATAGCATACATTAGGGTTGATTTTGATTAATGCATTTATATGTTTAACTTATTTATTTACTTGCTTAATTCAACTATTCCTTTGTGAGTATCATTGGTTTGAGAATTCTTGTTCCCTTGAATAAAAAAAAATTAGCAGCCAAACCAAACAAAATATTTATAAGCACCACTCAATACCAACATTAATCCTCATAAACAAATCCATCTTGTCCTGGTTACTTGCATTAGGGGATATGGATTTGAACTCTATATCTTATGATGGAGTTAAATGTAATAGTATCGTTAACTCTGTAACTATAGAGCACTTTATGTTAACTACAAAAAATAAAATTAAACATGATTTCATAGAGAATTTTATGTTAATTATTTTCTCTTATCATTCATATAAAATACATCATAAAGTTAAAAAGTTACAATATGATCTCAAATTACCAATTTTAAACTTAATCACAACGTATCTTCTTATTTTGTATAGATATAGAGTTATAAAATAAGCTAACTTAGATATTTTCTTTTCCTTTTCCCCCTTCTGTCTCCTTTTATCAAACAATGTGAAAGAAGAGCCTTATTCATCATTCATAATAAAAGATATTATATCACATTGCACGCTTGTAACTGTGGAGCTGCAATAATATAGAAAAAAAATTTTTTTTTGGAACATTTCAAAAATAATAATCATAACGACTTTCTAACTTTATACTATAAAATTACATAATAAATATTGTAATGGGTTGACTTTTAGCTATTTGTAAAATATTCCAAATTTTTTTTGCTATATTTCAATGTTACTGGTAAGATTATCTTATATATGTAACTCACCCTATTTTCTTTTCCTTTGTATTTCGCTACTCCATTCTATCTACTTTCCATCTTTCCTACCAAACAATATATATCTGAAATTTTAAAATGACACGTCACCTACGTTTAGTACTATATTTCTTTTTTAGTACTATATTTCAGATAACATATGTTTTTTAATTTAAGTACTTAATTACTACTTATAACTTATGTTGGCTTCGGAAACACTGTACATCTTAAATTTCAAGCTGAATCAAACGCTGATAATGTATAAGGCTAACAACATCAATTTTCAAATTCATCGTCAAAGTCAATTCTATCATATTTCCTGTGAACAATTCAAATATTATCAAAAATTGAATGTGAGATTATTTGTTTTTATTTTTCAGAAATTTAACTAAATAGTACTTGTGTTTTAGTAATCTCGTAGTCAAAAGTAGAAACAATTATGTTAATATACAACGGAAGAGAAATATTATTTTATAAAAGCGGGACTAGGCAAGCTATCTAAATAATAAATTAAACGCGTATATTATATAAGTATAATGATGTGACATATATCAGTTTAATGAATTTTTTTTCTGAGATTTTGAAGCGGTCAGGGTCATTCAAGTCCCATAACATGACCATATTGATTCAATCAATAACAATGACTAAAATTTAATTTAGTTTGGAGACTTTGGGACCAATGACATAAATACTTTGTTTGATATTTTTTTTCTTTTAACTCTAACTAAATTGTACTTTTCTATCTCAAATTTTGTCATTTTCTGAAAAGTCAACAAAATTTATAATTATTTTTAAAAAATCAACCAACTCCAACTTAAAAATTTTGTCTCCAACTGACAAATCAAACGCAAGTTAAGTAAATGAGAATCTGGGCTTCGTTAGAATGTTCTTTGAATGTTATGTTCACTCACCGTTGGTCATAATAATTAATGTTATATATGAACGTCAGAAAAATTAACAAAAAGAAAAAGAAAAAGAAAGAGTTTATATTCCTCTAATGATTTTAGTTAAATACATTCATAATTTAAAAAGGTATTGATGAAAAAGTTATATTCCTTGATTTGCATCCCAAGGAATTCAAACTCCAGATTTTTTAAGTATGTGGATTTATCGTTAGGCTATCCATTCTACCACTTATTGTGGTCAATTTTATTTGTCCTGTAATGATGTGTTTTTGGAATATTGTTCTTTCCATTGTTATGTCGTTTTTTAGGTTCTTGTTGAGTTCAAGATTATGTCGTTTGTTTAGGTTCTTTTATCTTTTTAAATTATGATAATTTTAATGCGACTTTGGATAAACTTTGGTGGACATCAAATAGGCAAGCCTCTAGAATCAATCTCAAACTGCCCTTTGGTTTATACAACAAGCTTTATCTATAGTTGTGTATTGACAATGTTAGAGCAAAGTTTTGTCCAACATTAAATTAATATTCTCTGACTAATAATTTAAATTAAAATCTTGTGATCATTTTGCTCCTTTGCTTACTTTATTGTTTTATGAGTCTTTTTGTGTTCTCAAATGGTCCGTCATGATCTTCTACTCGGGCGTGCATTCTTAACAACAATTCACTTCGATTACGCAAAATCCTTAGCGCTTCAATTATCTTCCTAATAAATTTCTAGAGAATGCTCGTCCTCGGGGTGAAAAATGATTTGGGATTGCATGGCTAGAAAATAGTTGTAGCCTTATGTTGAATGGAACGGAAGCATTTTTCAATCGGTATTGACTGATTGATGGTAAATCAGTATTGACTGATTGACGGTTTTTCAGTGATTGATATGTATTTTGTATTGATTGACTATGATGATTGACCAACTTTGATCCTCAATTTTTTTTTTTAACTAAAAGAATCGTCATTTTTTTTAAAAAAAATAAGAGTTTAAAAAATCTCTATTTCCATAATCTTTCCTTGATTCTTCGACTAGAAGATAAGGAATGGTGAACATAATTTTTAACCAAACACAGGGGGAAAAAAAAACCATATCAATGAAAATAGAGAGTAATCCCCTTCAAAAAAAAAAAAAAGAGTAATCAAAACTTGCAACCACATGGTGGGGTTTCAATATTAATGAAAGCTGTCTTTAGAAATGGCAAAACTTTCGGTGAGAAAAGAGACTTTCATGTCCACCATTGACTTTGACTTGGACATTTTGAAGGTTGATAATTAAATAATTAATTAGTGGGTAATTAAAGACTTATAGCTTCAGAATGGCTCCAAGGACTTATCTTTACAGGTAAGTGATGTTGATGTCCGTTTTTTTTTTTTTTTTTTTTTTTCAATCTGATACTCATATATATAATATATAATCTGATACTAAATATTATATCAATATATTCTTCGATAACAAAGATAGTCGCTGGCCAATTTTTTTTTTTTTTTAGTTTTTTTGAATTTTTCTAATTTCTATTTTTCATTTTTTTTGTATATAATACTGTGAGGTAATGTGCATTATAGTTATCATATACAAACAATAACTTATCCGTTCAATTACATCATAACGGTTTTAAAAATGAGTTTTATTGATAAAATATAAATAAGACCTTTCATAGATTTACCCAAAAAATATGCAATATTTTTGGAATTTGAATTTCGAAAGTACAATTTTGAGAGATATATATTTTTAATAAACTCAAAGTATAGGATACAATAAATGATAATTAACGTACCTAAAAAAAAAAACCAACATAGGACTTGTTATGATTCATGTATAGGGTAAGTCTGTGATAGAGTCTCATTTATATACCATATCGTTAGAGCTCATTTTTAAACCGTTTAGATGTGATTGAATGATTAAAATATTATTTGTGTATTATATTATCATGTACATTACTTCATAGTAATATAGACTAATTAAAAAAATACAAAAATAATTAAAAAAAAAAAGAAATTACAAAAACCTAGACCTTCACCAATAAAGTTTTTTTTGGGGGTGGGGGATCTCCTTACCGACGGCTTGACATCGGCGGGGCGGGGACTTGTCGTCATCGGGGCATCGCAAGGTTGTCGTAAGTTGTTGCCTGGGATCATCGGCTCGCGGGTGAATGGTCTGTTGCCTGGGTGGCGAGCCTTGGGAGGGGAGGGCTTCATCATCGCGGAGAAGGGGTTGGGTTGCGGGTGGCCGGGATCTGGCCGGCGGGGGTTGTGGGTTTGAATGGGAGCATATCTGGTTTGGGGAAGGGGGACTAGCTCGTCGCCAACGTCGGGGAAGGGGCCACGGATCTAGTTCGCAGGGGTGCGGGGGTTGTCTTTGTCAGCGTTGGCGTAGTTAGGGGAGGGAGGGGTCTTTGTCAGCGTCCAGGAGGGGGTGCTCGACATCTACTTCAAGGGAAGGAGGGACGCTCGTTGCTGGCGTGGGGGGGGGTTGTCAGTGGACTGTCGTTGGCTAGATTTTTTTTTTTAAGTTTCTTTGAAATTTTTTTAATTTCTATTTTTAATTTTATTTTTTATATATAATACTATGAGATGATGTACAATAATATTATTATGCATATCCAACATCTCAATCTTTTGATATATCGTAATATTTAAAAATGAGATTTATCAATAATATATCTAAATGAGATTCTACCAAAGACTTGTCCTCATGTATATATGGTTTATAATAAATTATTTTTGAAATGTGTAAAGAAGGAAGATTCATGCCAAAAAACCATTTTTTTCTTTAACTTGGAGATTATATATGTATAACAGGATTACGGGTGTGATGTTGAAAATAATGAATAGGTTGATCAATTTTTTTTTCTTTTTTTGGCTCTGAATTTTAGGTTGATCAATGTTGATAAAACATGTTTATTGTTTCTCTTTTTTACTGTTGTTTTACCAAGTGATGATAATGGTAAGAAAAATTTTCATAGGCAACAATCCATCGTGAAACAAAACAACACTTAAAAGGATTTTTTTTCCCTTAATTATTATTATTTCAAAACCCTGTTAAGATATAATTGATAGAAATTTAAAGTCTTAATCTCAGTTTCTATAAACTTTCTTTCGGATAATAAAATTGACGTTCATTAATCTTATACAAAAATAAAAAAAAAAAAAAAAAAAAACGTATTTCAAAAGCGAAATACAATTCGCCTGAATTAGTAGCGTGAACGCTAATTAAACTTTTCAAAAAAATGGCTTTTCATTCCAAAAAAAAGACAAAAAGAAAGAAAG
>CM046366.1:257530-298594 GCA_025413025.1 Ficus hispida
AAAAACAGAGCATTACCTGCATATTTGTTGCTAGAATTTTCAAAATTTTCTCTCCTATAGTCCTCTGAAGCAATACTTTATATAAATCTTTTTTTTTTTTTACATAAAAAATTGCTTCTTAAATTTTCTTTTTATGTGTGTATTGAAACAGTCTTGTCGAGGAGTTGTGCCGCGGCCAGGAGACTTTTAGCGAGTAAAAACATGCATGAAGACAAAGCAAGGAAGCATATTTAAATTAGGTTTAAAGGACAGTGAATTAATTTTATAGGCCTTTCCAAAAGTTAAAAACTAAAAAACGTCTTTTTTTAAGTTTTTTAATTTATAGTTTCGTATCCGTTATAGAAAATACAAGTATTTTTAACGTGCTAATATCCACAAATTAAAAACAATAAAATAATTTATGAGTAAGTAGTACAATATGAGACTCTATGCATACACATTAAAGAGTCTATCCAAATCTTTCGTACAATTTAAATCTAAATCATAAACTAATTTTACAATTAAAGTAAGTCAAAATCTAAACAAAATAACTGACTAACAAGTTTTAAAGTCAAAATCTAAACAAAATAACTGACTAACAATTTTTAAAATATGATAAGATCTAATCTAAATAATTGCAAATAAATAAATAAATAAATAAATAAACAAATAAAATTATATTATTTATTTCCCCTTATGCCCCCGTTAGATGGGCGTGGAGCTCTAATAAAATAGAAGTAACCTGTATGAACAAAAGAACTGGATTTTTTTTTTAATTTATAGAAAATAACAATAAAAGTTGTCAAGGATGTAACTTACGAAATGTCGTTTATAGAGGACGATTGATGTCCCTTAGAAAAGGGCTATGAAATGTCGTTTTAGTACAAGCAAGATTTTTTTCCCCCTTTCCTATAAGTCATGTCGTTTATAAGTCAATAAACGACATCAAACTGTTACTAAAGAAACGACATATGTCGTACATTTTTCAGAGAACAGAAACTCTCAAAGGGAAATGGCATGTCCTTTTAGTAGATGTAACATTTTTTTTACCCCATTTTTCAGAGAAAATTGATTTCTATCCCGAAAACGAAAAAACGAACTTATAATTGCAACAACTCTCTCTCACTCTCACAAACAAGTCGTTTCTAAGGAAGTAGGGACTCAAAACACAGAAAATAAAATCATTCCTCAAATACTCTCAAACAAGGTCCTGAATCTCTTATTTATTATTATTTTTTTCTGCTTATCCCTTTTCTATGATAGCAGACTGGATGCCTAGAAATTAGAATCCAGACGATGCTAAGAAAATCACTTCTAATAATAAGCTGTTACACTCCTTAAAAAGAAAATATACAAAATTCCAACCTTAGTCTTTCTTTAGTGTTATAAATTTCTTGGAAATTAATATAGAATGAAATTACTTAACTCACCCTTTCATAAGAGATTCAGTACTCCCGCAGCGTGCCTTTGATACATGAGCTCTAGTGCGTACACCAAACCATATATGTAATAATTTTGTTTTATATCAAACGACAATATGCAAGTGCAAACCGGCTTCAAACGACAATATGCATGTGCAAACGGCTTCTAACTAACAACAGCACAGAAGGATCAGAGGAAGACTAATGTCAGTCGCTATAGTACAGAAGGTTAAACTTAGAAGGATTCATCTGTATGTTTAAACAAAAAAAAAAAAAAAAAAATCAAATTTTACTTATTATCATTTTAGAATTTTATACTTACTTACAAACTCCATATGATATTTGTTTAAAAAAAAAAAAAAAGATCTAAAATGGTGGAAACTTGTTTGGAAAAAAATAAGGGGGAGACTATGATATTTCCAAGGCATACTCCAAGCAGTAAGAAAGGCGTAAATTTTCACATTGGACAGTAGTGTAAATACACGAATAAGTTGCTATTTTTGAGTTGGTCTAAACATATAAATACTTGATTTCATTCCAATTTCACTTATAAACTAAGGTGCTTCTTTAAAGTAGTAGTTTTTTATTTTATTTGTAATTAAAAAAAAAGTTTTCTTATACCACTTGACAAGGCATAATTTGGGGTAAATTAAATATTGCTAGGCGTCAACTGGGTTAGCTGAAAATGATTCCCTAATTAGAGTTGTCAATCTCTTAAAGGGGGCCTACGAACCATTAATTGAGTAACAGAGCATTACGAGCATGTGTCGCTGGAATTTTCGAAGTTTTCTTTCTTTTAGTCCTGAAGTTATACTTCAAAATAAACTTTATATTTTTAAATAATAAATTGATGCTAAATTAGTCTCATTTGTTTTTTAATTGTGCACATGTAACTCACATTCTTCTTTATATATATATATATATATATATATATATATATAATCCATGCAACACATTGGTAGCCTTGTAGAAATCCAAACAATTGCTTATTTATTACACAAATCTGTTTAATATTACAACGTAATTGAGTGGTGCAATTATTAAAACACATGAACTAAGTCTCATAAGTATTACGTACTGCATGGGAAAATAGCTGAAATTCGTTGATTTTGTATTTGCATTGTCAGAGATTGGGGGATAACTTAACATACATATTAAAGTTTAAAGGTATAATCTGTACATTTTATAGTTTAAGAATATATTGACACTAATAATAAAGTTTGTGGAGAATTTATGATATTTTTCCTTGTTCTTATACCGGCAATCATACTTGTAGGATTTCTGTAGTCGATTTTCTTGTATTTTGAAATTTTTTTTAGATTATTTCTTGTATATATAGATATAAAATAAGGAATGCTAACTTAGTGCAGTCCAGGACAATAGCGAATAAAAAAAGAAAGGAGAAAATCAATCCTCAAAATTGTTATCTAGCAAGTGTCTAATTAGTCAGGGGTTTTCTTCTATTTTTTTCTTCATTTGTTTATTATTATCATTTATTGTCGTCATCGTTGTTGTTGCCACTAGAGATCCTGAATTAGGGATCATTTGGAACCTTGTTGTAAACGACATTTTACAACTCAACTCCAGAACTTTAAGATTTACATCTTATTTTCTTTCTTCCACTTTCAAAGTATTCAAATTTATTTAAAAGTCTATAATTACCTTATTTTAAGTCGAAATGAATATTTTTCAATAGCATAAAATTACGAAAGCACTAAAACAAAGTTCATATTCCATCATTTTCGGAACACATTTTAATTGTTATACTATTGTTTATATTACAGTTCATTTATGATTCCCACTTCAATCAATCAAAAACGTATTTCAATTATGACTTTCAAAACTCTAAACTCCAATCATTATTTCAAATGGGTATCTCATAAAAAAAAAAAGAAACAAAAAAAAAAAAGAAAGAAAGAGACGGGTACTATGCTTTTTTTTTTCATTTAAATAAACTATAAAATTACTATTACAACCTTACTAATAAATCTTAACCAATATTATAATGTCACCAACAACAATATCAATATTTTTGTGCTTAATTATTCTTTTTTAAAAATTTTAAACTTCTTTGAATTAATAAACACTAAAAACAAAAATAAAGTGTCTTTTTAAAAAATAAAAAATAAAAGAGGGATATGTTGTGTTCCTCGCTCCCCCATCCCCAGTAGACTTTAGGCTACAAGAACAGATAATACATAATTTTTCTTGTTAAAGACTAGACTCTACATGTGTCACGGTTTGAACTTAGAAGCTAAGACTCTAAATAGGCCTTCATTATACCAAACCCCTACCACCAGTCATAATAAGAAAATCAAGTTTTTTCCATTTCCTATTTAACTTAAAAAAAAAAAAAGAGAGAGAGAGAGAGTCAATGACTCTTGCTTAGTGACTTTTGGTCACTCTTCTAAGGATGCCACATAATAGATCTATTATAAATCATGCGACAGTCCAGTCATTGTCACGTGACCTTTTTATTATTATTATTTTTATTTAGTCTAGATTTTCACACATAACTAAAAATGTTAACAACTTCTACACCATTTTAATTGTTATAAAAATCATTACCTCATCATCATATGTTGACTCAGTGCATGTACCAATGAATTTATTATTTACCGTTGCTTTGTCCTTTTTAAATATTAATTAGATTGTAAGCAAGTGCAAAACACACATTAAATTTAAGAATAAAATATTTAAATTGAGATGGTGAGTCAAACAAGAGCTTAAATAAGTAAACAATGATGATAAAAGCATCATAGCCACTGTCGAATCCGAGTATGGGACTGATGATCAAGTTTGGAGTGTCTATCTTGATCATTGATTGTCATGAATCCATATGCTAAAAAATCCAATGGTAATTAAATGCTTGTTTAAAACATTGATTGAAATTGAAAAAAAAAAAAAAAAATTGAATTTGACTTTGTATCCTGCAACTCTCTCTCTCTCTCTCTCTTCCAGCAACGCTTTCTCCGGCAACCAAGAGCTCTCTAGGTTGTATCCCAGCTTAACTGTCTGTTTATCACTCTCCCTTTCATCACCTACCTCAACTTTACATCCAACATCCAAAATGAGAGCTGCCGTTCACGTCCGGTAAAAACTCACTGCCATATACGTGAGGTCTCGTACCTATATATATATATATTAATAAAGAGCAAACGACAAATGCAAGTGCAAATGCCTTCCATCCAACAACAACACGATAGGATCGGAGGAAGACTAACGCCAGTCGTTATAGTCTAGAAGGTTAAATTTAGAAGGATTCAGCCGTATGTTAAAAAAAAAAAAAAAAAACTACCAAATTTTACTTACTATCATTTTAGAATTTTGTACTTACTTACAAACTCCATATGATATTTGTTTCAAAATTAAAATTAAAAAAAAAAAGAGCCAAAATGGTGGAAACTTGTTTGGAAAAAATAAGGGGGAGGTTGTGATACTTAAGGCATACTCCAAGTATGAAAAGGTGTAAATATTCACATTACAACAATAGTGTGAATACTCGAATAAGTTGCTATCTTTTGAGTTGGTCTAAAAGTATAAATAGTTGATTTCATAAACCATTCCCAAAACGAAATCACGTCATAGCATAGCTATACACAAAAAGATAGCCTGAATCCTAATCGAAAAGCTCATACGGGTCCTTCTACGTTTCCATGGTGGAGGCTAGCATTTGCTCTCTGCTGCTGCTCCTCATCCTCTCTAGCGATCGCTGTCTCAGCACGGAAGGCATCACACATCATCAACTCGATAATCTAATAGGAATCTGGCGCTCGCATGCGGGTCTATAACGCATGGGGTAGTGTCTCCCAGTAAGTCTTCATCTGCCAATGTGCGGATGTTAATACAGGATGAGCTGGGAGGAGCTCAGTGCTGAATCGGTGTGTGTAAGAAGCTACTCACTCCCCCGGCTCATAGCTCCAGCTGCTGACTCGCTCAGAGAAGCGACGCATTACTTGGCGATCGAAATGGTCAGTGATGGCTTCAACAAAGTAAGCCCACCTGGTGTTCGCTGCATCTAGGTTCTTGGACTTCCACCAAAGGGCTGCGGTTCCCTCAAGCTGTGCTACTGCTAGGGTTACAATCTCCGAAGGCACAATCCACGTGCATTTAAAGAGCTGAAGCGTACTGTTCAGGAACTCCATTAAAGCGTACTCCTGCAGAGATCCGTCATAGATGGGTGGTGAGCATCTCTTGAACAACTCCAACGCTTCTTCTCCTTGAACCAGGATCATGGTGGATATCCCAACAACAGCACAAAAGGATTTTAGGGCTTCACAGTGGCTGGGGGAGAACTGAGAAGTTGGGAAATGAGGTTAACTTTGAAATATAGGGCCGACGCCACCGTTCAAATAAGAGCTCATGACACTAACATAAGTGTGTGATTGGCACACCATTTCCAGTGAAAAAAAAAAAAAAAAATCCAATCAAATCCAGATTCAGTTTTTCCACTTTTTTGAAATTTACATCAAAATCATTTGTTATCCTCCTAAACACTCATTAACTCTAGATTCTCAATTCAAATCGAGTCTTTCAATATAAGACGGTGTACCGAATGAAGCCAGTGCGTTTGACACACTGCTTTGAATCTAAAAAATGAGGTTAACTTCATATCCAAATTCAGCTTTTCACCATTTTTGAAATTTACACCACGTTCATGTTTCTTACCCTAAAAATCCATTCATTTTAGATTCTAATTTCAAATCCAAAATTTTCAATTTTCAACGGTGTCCCAAACAAAGATGAACAAAGTTACTAGAATCAAATTCTTTTAAGGAAAAACAAAACAAAACAAAAAGAGAGAAAAAAACATGCTATTCTCCAAAAGAAACACAGTTTATTCAATCGAACAATAAGGATATAAAATCCAGGAAAAATCCAAAGAGTATAATCTGAGCTGAGCACAGACAGAAAACCATAAAAAACCCATCCATGATCTGTACATATTAACTACACCTGGGGAACAAAGAATTCCTAACATAATCAACATAAAACAGGAATAATCTTTTACAACATTGAAAAAAAAAAAAAGAAAAAAGAAAACGTTCTTTCTCTATTCTAGACAGGTCCGAAACACAAATCCAAAAACGAAACCCGAAAAAAGGGCGAAAACCCACAAACCTGAATGGTCGACTACAACAGGATCAGGTGCTCACTAATCCGGGTCCTCTTCTAAAGTGAGGGTGTGTAAAGATCTGGGCTTTCTTCTGCTTTGTGTACGAAGGAAAGATTTTTAGAGAGAGAGAGAGAGAGATGCAACGTTGGGGTTCCGGCAGCTCGCACATGAATCGATGTTAGTAGTAAAGAAAGAAAGGAAAGGCTGCTATAAATCTTTTCTGGCCAAAACGGTGTCGTTTCCATATACATCAATATATAGTTTGTTTTCAAAAAAATGTGGTTTGGATATGGGAATTGTCTATTTCCTAACAAAATTGAGTACTTTGAGTTATTTAAAAGAATTGTTATGAATTTCCTAAAAAAGAGTTTTCATGAATTAATTTTCCCGCAGATTCAATAAATTATTTACTGAAGTACCTTAAAAATTTATATACAATATACTATTCAGCGTAAATATTTTTAGAAAAATATTATTTATTTATGTCTTGTAAAAAAAAGTTGGTGTTTATTCTCCAAAAAAAAAAACTTGGTATTTAATTAAGAAGATTCTGATATGGAAATTATCAGTTTGTAATATTTCTCAATAATTGGATTGGTATTGTTAAAAAATTAAAAAATTGTTTTATTTATTTATTTATTTTGAGAAAACGATGTTTTTGACATGATTTCTGTCGGCAATTTGGTTTTAGAGTGAAGAACACAGACAGACAGCTCAGTTCGAGTCCTCCAAAGTTTCTTCTGCAACAACAGAAAAACTCATCAAACTCTCTCTAACTCGAACCAAGACATTACTTGAACTATATAGATACACACACACACACACACACACACACACATCCGAATCAATGTTGGTCCAACAAGACCACCCCACATCCAAAAAACACAAACTCTCCGACCACTTCTCCCCTCCTCACAAAAACAACCTCGGATTCTCCAAGCATGTCTCCTCCTTCCCTCTCCTCAAACTCGCCGCCATTTCCCTCCTTTTCCTCTCCATCGCCGCCCTCTTCATCTTCCTCCTCACCAATTCCAACTCCTCCTCTCCCACTTTCTTCTGCTTCAAATCCCACTCCAAGACCTCCACTTTCCCTCTCCATTTCCCAAAACTCGACTTCAATTCAATCCAACCCATTTCAGATAACTCCTCGCCTTACTCTTCCTTCCGATCCGACCGCTGGATCGTCGTCTCCGTCTTCGATTACCCCTCCGATTCGCTTCGAAAACTCGTTAAGTCCAAAGGGAATTGGCAAGTCGTAGCCATTGGCAATTCCAAGACCCCTCGGATTGGAGCCTCAAGGGTGTGATTTTCTTGTCCTTGGAGAAACAAGCTACATTGGGTTTTCGGGTTTTGGATCACCTCCCTTATGATTCCTACGTTAGGAAGAGTGTCGGTTACCTTTTCGCAATCCAGCACGGCGCGAAGATGATATTCGATGGCGATAATCGCGGGGAAATCATCGGCGGGGATCTCGGTAAGCATTTCGATTTGAAATTAGACAATGTGGATGTGATGCAAGAGAGGATTTTGCAGTACAGTAGGAAGATTAATGTGAATAGAACTGTTGTTAATCCGTACGTTCATTTCGGGCAACGCTCGGTTTGGCCGAGGGGATTGCCTTTAGAGAGTGTTGGTGAGATTTGGCATGAGGAATTTTACAATGTAGTATTTGGTGGAATGCAATATGTTCAGCAGGGTTTGTGTAATGGATTGCCTGATGTGGATTCTGTCTTTTATTTCACTAGAAAGTTGGGTTTTGAAGCTTTTGATATTCGGTTTGATGGGCATGCCCCGAAAGTCGGTTTACCTCAAGGTGTTATGGTGCCACTTAATTCTTTCAATACTTTGTTTCACTACAATGCATTTTGGGGTTTGATGCTTCCAGTTTCAGTTAGTTTGATGGCTTCTGATGTGCTTCGAGGTTATTGGGCGCAGAGGATTTTGTGGGAAGTTGGTGGTTCTGTTGTGGTTTATCCTCCCACACTATACAGAGAGGACAAGACCGAAACGTACCCATTTGTGGAGGAGAAGGATCTTCATGTGAATGTCGGTCGGTTAATCAAGTTTTTGGTTTCTTGGAAATCTGATAAGCACAAGTTGTTTGAGAAAATCTTGGACTTGAGTTTTTCAATGGCCAAAGAAGGGTTTTGGACTGAGCTGGACGTGAAGTTAACTGCAGCTTGGCTCGAGGACTTGATTGCTGTTGGGTACAAACAACCGAGATTGAAGGCAGTAGGGTTGGGTGAGGCTAGAACAACTATCAGCCATGCGGATTTGAAGGAGTTTGTTCCTCGAAAACTGCCTTCCGTGCATCTTGGAGTAGAAGAATCGGAGGTGGTGAATTTTGAGATAGGGAACTTGGTTCGCTGGAAGAAGAATTTTGGTAACATTGTGCTGATCATGTTTGTGAGTGGGTCTGTGGAAGGAACTGCCTTAGAGTGGAGATTGCTTTATGGCCGGATATTTAAAACTGTGGTGATCTTGTCTGATAAGGCTAATGCAGATTTTGTTGTGGAGCAAGCTCCATCAGACCAAGTATACAAGTAAGTTTTCTGCTGACAATACTGTCTTTGATGAAAACTTAATATTTTTTTTTCCCCTGTTCCTATTGCCTAGTTTCCCTGTCAAAAGTTCCAACGCCATTTCATATAGCTGCTTTATTTATTTATTTATTTATTTTTTGATTTTTGGGGCGTGGGGGTTACTGCTAGGCTATGCCTACAACCACACATTCACTATGAAATGCGAGTTCAGACATCAATTCATAAATAATCGGATTGTGCTTTATTCCTTCATGCGCATGCCAAACCAACCTATTATGTTCTTGACAAGTTATTTAAATATACTTTAGTAAAGTAAAAAAGAACATATGCATGTCAGTGGATTGCGCTTTATAGTTTCATGTTTTTCCTTGAAGAGGAGATCATTTTTAGCAGTTATACAAGATTTTCATCTTAATCTTAAAGAAATTGTTTATATAATTCGATAAATTGACAAATTACCTCTAATTACGTATGTTATAATCGGCATACAGGTATCTGCCAAAGATATTTGACAGATTTACTACTGCGGGGGGTTCTTGTTTCTTCAGGACAATACGATTCTAAACTACTGGAACTTACAACAAGCTGACAAATCCAAGCTATGGATCACTGACAAGGTAATGAAAATCTCAAGCACCTAATTACTGCTTCTGAATGAGCAAGGCCTGATCTTTTACCTGTTTTAGGTGCCTCAATCTTGTACTACAGTCCCAACCGATGGTAAGGATTCAATGTGGTTTTCAAAACAAGCCGACATGGTAAAGAAAGTTGTGAGCTCTATGCCGGTTCACCTTCAGGTCAGCTACAAGGCAAGTAGCACAAGCGACCGGAGTCTTACAATCTGTAATTCAGAGGTGTTCTTCATTCCTCGGCGTTTTGTTGGTGACTTTGTAGATCTCGTAGGCCTTGTGGGCAATTTCAAAATTCACCACAAGGTCGCAATTCCGATGTTTTTCATGGCAATGGATTTGCCCCAACAATTCGATTCCATCTTCACCAAAATGATCTACAAGCCAGAGATATTGTCCACTAACTCATCCACCTCATATTATTCTGCGCAAGCACCGGCTATCTACCCGTGGACCGTGTCCAATGAGAAGGATTTCCTGGAACTGATAAGACTCATGGCGGCTGGGGACCCTCTCCTAATGGAGCTGGTATAAAATTGTGCAGCTCGAAAATAAAACATCGTGACAATCTCGTCCTTATCTCGACTCGCAAGAACGAGACCGGTAGTTGTGTGGGAAGATTCTTACTACCCTTTGTTGGGTTTCCTTGTTCACGTCCCCTGCAGCTTTGAAGGGTAAGTCGTACCATTCATATTTTCTGTTTTCTAGGTTGTTGTTTTTTTATTTTTTATTTTTTATTTTAATCACTTGTATCATTATTCTTTGGTGTAAATTCTCTCCAGACATTGTATTTGAGTACAGGATAGATCAGATTTGATGCACTTCTGTGAACTACCAATTTTTGCCTTATAAATGAACCAACACAACTAATGAACTTCTGGGGCTAAAATACGACACATTTTGACTGGAATACTAAACAAAAATGACTGGAATAAGATTTTCCCCAGTGCTTAACGCCTTTTTTTTTAATAATAAATAAACATCCTTTCTGAAAAAAAAAAAAATGACTTTGGTAAATAATTAATTGACTTTTCTTGGCAAATTATTGATTTTATTTGGGTAAATCGTACATCAATTTTGATAAATCGTCGGATCATGTATACAATTGATTCATCACTATCCAATTTATTAATTTACAATCACATAACTCATTGACACCCGCAAGGTGGATGGGATGACAAATGGTCTTAATACTTTTCTAGGCATCTCCCTTTTGTACATCTGGGTTTGAGTCCCGTTACCTTCCCTTTAGGTTACCTTCCCTTTAGGTCCCACTCTTGCTTCGGCCATTGAAGCTTTGGGTTGATAATGACAGGATAAGTCCTGGATGAACGATTAAGAAAAACTAATATAAAAGACCTGATTTTGTCATAAATATAGCAACAAAAAAAAGAACCCGACTCCACCATTAATATGCCACTTTGAAATAAATACTTTTTAACTTTTTATAAATATGCCAACAAAAAAATAAAAAAGAAGAAGAAGGGTTTAAAAGGTAATGCATATTGAATTGGAATATGAAAAATGAAACCAATTCATGGATGATTTAAAAAATTGGTTTAATCTCCAGTTTCGTTTTCTCGATATTCAACGGTTTCCTTTTTATTCACGTGGAAGATAAACTTCAATAAAAATTGAACATAAATACCCAAAATTTTTGAAGGGTTCAAAAGTCAAATTGTTGTAGTATTTGAAGGTAAATCAGCCAGCTTTTCAACTGAAATATTTTTGATACAACAATTTAGAGATGGCAAGGGCATCTCCTTTGGCCTTCACTGGATAAATTCCTGTCCCTTCTTGCCAATTATTTGAATATAGTATCCATGCTCTTCTCCAATCCTCCAACTCGAAGTTTGCATTTTCTGTCAAGCTTGTCGAGAGGCGGTTGAAATAGGACGAAGCTCGCGGTAGATAGTAGCTTTCTAGCAGCCCGCTCCAGAACTTATTTGCTGACGACAAGGACAAAAAATGAAGCAAGTTTGAGATACAAATCATGAGAATTGAGGTAACCATAGAGCCACAACATGAGCATATTTGATATTACCGTAGTCATGAAGCTTGCTCTGATTAGTTTTTGTGGTATCATACCACATTGTCACCTGCGTTCTCGCGTTCCATTCGTACTGCAGGACATTAAAATCAATTATCTTTCGGAGAGTTTTGTGGTAAGGTATAAACGAATGTACTACCAGCCATGGAGCTTTAGATTGTCAAATCACATTACAATTTACAAGTTATCAAAATTAAAAAAAAAGAAGAAAATTTAATGCTCTAAAAATATAGCCCAAGCAAAATGTAAAAAACGGAAAACTGTAAAAGGAAAACATGTGGTTAATCTCATTACTAAGCCTTTGCCGAGACAAAGTTGGTACGTCTAAATTCATGACACAAATGAGTTATTGCTAGCTACAAAGCAATTTTTATGTACTAAAAGTGAACCCCAAGAAAAAATAATTAATTGCTCTTACCTGTCGCCTTTCACGAGGATTAACAGCCAGCTTCTTCGCACTTTCAAGCCAGGTTCCGAGCAAGAAATTATCATCAGAAGCAAGAAGAACGTCAATATCCTTTATGAGTTGAACAAACTTCTGGCTATGGTATCTATAAGCATTCACATCCTTCTCTCGGAAAGCAATCACCGCGTCGATATAAGCTTGGTTTGCGAGCTTTGACAGCGCCTGCCGTGTCAAGTCAACCAAGTCATATCTGCCATGATGATATGCTCAATTAGAAACTAATTTACCCTAATAAGTCATCAATTTACCATACAGAGAAGATACATAAAAACTAAGGAGGCGATTCTGTTATAGCGTGTTTGACTTCCATAAAACAAATTACATAGTAATTGCAATTTTTTTTTTTTTTTTTCCTTTAAAGACATGGTAAATTGCGTATTCATTAGGGATGAATGCAGAAAGAAAAGGGAAACATTGGAACAGCAAAAGGTTAGTAATTGCTTTACCTATAGGTAAGGCTGCCAGCAAAATTAGTACCAGCATCAATAAACAGTTTCAAAGCATCGATCACCTCCCGAGTAGAATACCATAAATGTGCTTGGGGCAAATCAGAGCTACCTTCTTGGAGTAGAAATCTTCTTTTTACATCTAGTCCCAAAAGCATTTGCATCCCGTGTCGTTTTGGAATATTGGATCCATGACTCAGTTGAGGATCCCAGTCTGGAAATTTTACTATAAAGTCCGTGTTATGGTCCTGAAACAAGTAATCATTAAAACTATGATACTTGGCCATACGATGACAACTAATCGACAACAAAAGGAACTATTAAAAGCAATTCTTTATTGTTAAACATACAGCGATCCCGTCAGTACAATTGTAGATCGTCCGATAAAGAATTTCCCAAGCTGCCTCAACTTTATGTACTGCTTTACCGTAGCGTCTACGGGAATAGTGCCTCAGCCATTCCTTTTAAAATAAATTAGAGTTAAATCCTAATGATATAGCATTCAATAAGTTTTGACAAGCGTAAAACTTACAATTGACAGTCCTCCCTGATCAGGTGAATGGTAAGATTAGCACATTTACCTGAACTTGAACTTTCTGGCTGCGAAATGCCATTTCGGACATCAATTCATAAACAACCGGGTTATGCTCTATTCCTTCCATGCACATGCCAACACCAACCTGTTGTGTTATTAACAAGTTAACTACGTATTATTTAAGAAAACAAAAATGAAACGTCTCTTTCACAGTTTATACTTCTAAATTATAATTAATACATGCATCGAATGTAATGAAAAATTCAGTGCTAGGATTTTGTCACAAGGCAATTATCATACCATAGTAGAATTCTTACTGATGCGAGCATCAACTGGACCTGATGAAACAGAGTCCAATATGCCATACATTTCAATATTTCCACCGAAATTATGCAATAGACACCTGGTAAACATTAAAGGTTCACCAAGTCTTAGGAAAGTACACGGGTTGTACTGCAAAAAGTTTCATATTACGTATTGCAAACAAAAAGGGAACATAATCAATTAGTAAAAGGAGATGTTTCAACTGTTGAACATCTAACAATAGATATTGACATCACTGGAGGGCCAATTACCAAACATAAGGAGTGCCATAAAATTGAGATGACGTTTTCCATATTGGTTTCACATCAGCAAATAAATCAAGAACTATCATTTTCCCAAACGGAACGGAATGTAGAAGAGCCTGCACAGGTCAGCAAGTTGAATTTAAATCGAAAAAATTTACCGAAAAAAGGGGGAAAAAAAAAAAAAGAAGCATGTATGTTATTGCACATAACATTAGTAGCATGAAAAAAAACTGGTGACATTTAACAATATTTTTTTTGCACGTGCATACTTTCATTTGAGGAGGCTTCCAAAAGGCAGAGTCTGAATAAAAGAGCCAACCCTGCAAAATAATGAAACTATCATCAATAAATGACTTTACGCAAAAAAAAAAAAAAAAAGTAGTCACCATAGTGTTAAGAGTTGAGTCAATACTTGAGTCTGAGGTGGCAGTCAAGTCAATTTTAATTGACACCGTGGATATCACAGTCAACATTTAGGAGATGAAATTACTTAGTTGTAATTTGGGTGTTTCCCGTGTATGTGTATAAAAGGGTAGCTTTTTTAGTCTGTAGAAAGAGAGAGGTTGAAAACTGTGAGATCCAAGAACAGAGCAAGAACTCTCCAGCGACAAAGGAGGTTCTTGGAGTGTAAAAGAGAAAGAGAGATTTGTGATTCATTAATTGTAGAATTGGGTTGATGAATAAATTTTTCTTTTCGTGATTCTCTTCAGCAGAAGGTCACACCAATCTGGGTTGTTTTTGATTTGTGTTGGAAATCAGATTGTTTGATCTTGCAGACAAGCAGAGAGGAATTTCTCTACAAGTGGTATCAGAGACAGGTTACGTTCAACCATGGGATCTGCAAGATTCGACATCGAAAAGTTTTCAGGGAAAAACGACTTTGGGCTATGGAGGTTGAAGATGAGAGCCCTCTTGGTTCAACAGGGGCTTCAAGAAGCTCTTGGTGGAGAGAAGAATCTGCCGACTACTCTGTCTGACTCGGAGAAGAAGGACTTGCTGGAAAAGGCGCACAGTGCGATAATCTTGAGCCTGGGAGATCGAGTTCTGAGGGAGGTTTCCAAGGAAAAATCTGCAGCGGCTGTATGGCAGAAATTGGAAAATCTCTATATGACGAGATCGTTGGCGAATAGGCTGTATCTGAAGAGGGGTCTCCACACTTTTCAGATGGCGCCAGGGAAGACGATCGGTGACCATCTAGATGATTTCAATAAGATCATTCTTGATCTGGAGAATATTGAAGTCAAGGTGGACGATGAAGATCAGGCCGTGATTTTACTGAGTTCTTTGCCAGAACAGTACGAGAATTTCGTCGACACGATGTTGTATGGCAGGGAGAGTCTGACTTTGGAGGAAGTTCAATCGGCTTTAATGTCCAAAGAATTAAAGAGGAAGTCCGAGGTTAAGGAAGAGGCGGCGGAGGGATTAATGGCTCGAGGAAGACCAGAGAAAAGGGATTTCAACCACAAGGAAAAGGAGAAATCAAGATCCAAGTCCAAGAACAACAAGAAGAAATGTTTCAAGTGCCACAAGGTTGGTCATTTCAAAAGAGACTGCCCTGAGAGGAAGAACAAGACATTGAACAAACAGAAGGAGTCTGGTGAAGTAGATGTTGCCTCGGATGGCTATGAAAGTTATGAAGTTCTTGTAGTCTCTGATTTTAAGTCTGAAGATGAATGGATTTTGGATTCAGGCTGTTCTTTTCATATGACACCCAATAGTTCCTGGTTTTCAACCTTCAAGAAAATAGATGGAGGGAAGGTCTTGCTTGGAAATAATAAGGAGTGTAGTGTTACTGGCATAGGGGATATCAAGCTGAAGCTGGAAGATGGATCAGTCAAAACCTTGTCTAATGTGAGGTTAGTTCCTGAGTTAAAGAGGAATCTCATTTCAGTTGGGATGCTTGATGCTATTGGCCTGAAGATTAAGGTGGAGCATGGAACTATGAAAGTAGCAAATGGCTCTTTGATAGTCATGAAAGGCACCAGGAAAAATGGACTTTATACTCTGAAAGGCAAGACAGTAACAGGAGAGGCCTCCACATCCCAAGACAAAGATTCTGAGAGGACTTGGCTTTGGCACAGGAGTTTAGGGCACATTGGGGATAAAGGACTTCAAGAATTGGGCAAGCAGGGCTTACTCGGAAAGGAGAGGTTGAGCAAGCTGGACTTTTGCGAGACGTGTGTACTGGGAAAGTCTCACAAAGTAAAATTCAACACAGGTGTGCATACAACCAAGGCAATCCTAGACTATGTTCATTCTGACTTATGGGGACCTTCAAGAGTTTTATCACTTGGAGGGGCCAGGTACTTCTTATCCTTAATTGATGATTATTCAAGAAGGGTCTGGGTGTATATTTTGAAGAACAAAAATGATGCTTTTGAGGCCTTTGTTAAATGGAAGTCACTGGTTGAGACTCAAACTGAACGGAAGATAAAGAAGTTGAGGACAGATAATGGGTTGGAATTTTGTGCTGGAGTCTTTAATGTGTACTGTTCAAAGCATGGAATAGACAGACACCATACAGTCAGAGATACTCCTCAGCAAAATGGGATTGCCGAGAGAATGAACAGGACAATCATGGAGAAGGTACGGTGCATGCTGAGCAGTTCTGGGTTATCAAAGCAATTCTGGGCAGAAGCTGTTATCACAGCTTGTTACTTGATAAACCGAAGTCCCTCCTCTGCAAATGACATGAAGACACCAATGGAAGCATGGTGTGGAAGTCCTGGGAGCTATGAGAATTTAAAGGTGTTTGGCTGTGTTGCTTATGCCCACATCAAGCAAGACAAGTTAGAGCCCAGAGCCATAAAGTGTATCTTTATAGGTTATCCAGAGGGAGTTAAAGGATATAAGCTGTGGCGTTTGGAATCTGGGAAGCCTAAGGTTATAATCAGTAGGGATGTTAGATTCAATGAGACTCAGATGTATTCTCACTTGAAAAACCAATTAAGGGCTCGGGACTCCAATAGACAGGAGAGTGTTGAAGTGGAGGTGGAGCAAAGTGAAGTTTTGGGAGAGAACATTGATCTACAGGAAAGAGCCGCTGATGAAGACCTTGAGCAAGAACCAACTGCAGCAGATAACTATAGATTAGCAAGAGACAGGCCAAGAAGAGAAATAAAACCCCCAGCCAGATATGGATATGCAGATATGATTTCATATGCTCTTTTAACAGCTGAGAGCTATGATGAGGAGGAACCACAGAGTTTTAAAGAAGCCATCAACTCTAAAGACGCTGATAAGTGGAAAATTGCAATGGCAGACGAGATGAGGTCCTTACAAAAGAACCAGACGTGGGAATTGGTTCCAAGGCCGAAGAATCAAAAGGTGGTAGCTTGTAAATGGATTTATAAAAGGAAAGAAGGCATTCTTGGTGTGGAAGAGGCTCGGTACAAAGCCCGACTTGTAGCTAAGGGCTTCACACAAAGGGAGGGTGTGGACTACCACGAGGTTTTCTCACCTGTAGTGAAGCACACCTCAATTAGAGTGCTTTTGGCCTTAACAGCAGTTTTTGACATGGAGCTAGAGCAAATGGATGTTAAAACTGCTTTCCTTCATGGTGAGTTGGAGGAGACAATTTACATGGCTCAACCAGAGGGATTCAAGAAGGCTGGTATGGAAAATCATGTGTGTCTGCTTAAGAAGTCCTTATATGGGCTTAAGCAATCACCGAGGCAGTGGTACAAGAGGTTTGACCTCTTTATGGTGCAAAACGGGTTCAACAGGAGCAGTTTTGATCGCTGTGTGTATTTCAGGATGTTTAAGGAGCAGAAATACATGTATCTTCTTTTGTATGTTGATGACATGTTACTGGCTTGCCAGGACAAGGAGGAAATCAACAGGGTTAAGAAGATGTTACGATCTGAGTTTGAAATGAAAGACTTAGGTCCTGCAAGGAAGATCTTGGGAGTTGAGATTTTCAGGGATAGGACAAAAGGGAGCTTGTTCTTGTCTCAAAAGGGTTACTTGGAGAAGGTACTTGAAAGGTTTAGGATGCAGGATTCAAAGCCGGTAGTTACTCCCATGGCTCAACATTTTAAACTTTCTGTGAAGGATGCTCCAAGTACAGAACAAGAAGTGGACTACATGGAGAGAGTTCCCTACTCCAGTGTGGTGGGCAGCTTAATGTATTTGATGGTGTGTACCAGGCCTGATTTGGCTCATGCAGTGAGTTTGGTCAGTAGGTACTTGTCCAATGCAGGAAAGAATCATTGGAAAGCTGCCAAGTGGATACTAAGGTATCTTAGAAGGACTACTAAAGAAGGGTTGCTTTATGGTATGGTTCAGGATACTCAGACGTGTATGATGGGCTTTGTAGACTCTGACTATGCTGGAGATTTAGACAACAGAAGATCTCTTACTGGATATGTGTTTCAAGTTTTTGGTTGTACCGTGAGCTGGAAAGCATCACTGCAACATGTAGTGGCTTTGTCAACCACTGAAGCTGAATATATAGCTATCACTGAGGCTGTCAAGGAAGCTATATGGCTAACGGGGCTGATAAGGGAGCTTGGTGTTCAGCAGAAATCGGTTACTGTGTTCTGTGATAGCCAAAGTGCTATACATCTCACTAAAAACCAGATGTTCCATGAGAGAACAAAGCACATAGATATCCGGGTCCATTTTGTCAGAGAAGTCCTTGCCAAGGGAGAGGTCAAAGTGGAAAAGGTGGGCACAGAAGATAATCCTGCAGATATGCTCACTAAAGCTTTGTCGTCCTCTAAGTTCAATCACTGTCTGAAGTTACTGAATGTTGGAAGCAGCAAGTCATGTCAGAGAAATTGACAAGAGAATCAAAAGTACCGACTCAAGGTGGAGATTGTTAAGAGTTGAGTCAATACTTGAGTCTGAGGTGGCAGTCAAGTCAATTTCAATTGACACCGTGGATATCACAGTCAACATTTAGGAGATGAAATTACTTAGTTGTAATTTGGGTGTTTCCCGTGTATGTGTATAAAAGGGTAGCTTTTTAGTCTGTAGAAAGAGAGAGGTTGAAAACTGTGAGATCCAAGAACAGAGCAAGAACTCTCCAGCGACAAAGGAGGTTCTTGGAGTGTAAAAGAGAAAGAGAGATTTGTGATTCATTAATTGTAGAATTGGGTTGATGAATAAATTTTTCTTTTCGTGATTCTCTTCAGCAGAAGGTCACACCATTCTGGGTTGTTTTTATTTGTGTTGGAAATCAGATTGTTTGATCTTGCAGACAAGCAGAGAGGAATTTCTCTACACATAGTATTACTGACATTTACGGACATTAACTTATGAGATTTATGACAAAAGATATCTTGGTCATCTCATTTTTATGCTAAAACAGTCATGCATTCTTCAGAGAAGATATCTTGGTCTCATGTGAGATTTTGATCGAGTAGAACATTCAGCAGTCTGGTAGATAGTGGATACAATATATTCTACGGAATATTTCTTTCCGAAAAGCGATAAGGAGTGCATTGAGGAATTAAGAAGCATATTGCATTAACCAAACAGCATCCTTGTCGCCTTCTGACATTGCTTATACACAGCAGCTCCAAGTGATGAGATGTATGCAGGTCAGTTGTAGTGAGATTTCTTAAATGTATCACTGCAATGAACATGTTTATGTATTTAAAAGTTTACACCATAAACTTATCAAATCCAATGAGAGAACCAGATCCAAAACTAACATTTCACTATCAAGTAAGAATGATGAATATTGTGGTCAGATTCTGCTAATTGTAAAAGGTAATTAGCAGGAAACGAAAAATATGTCTGTTAGTTAAACATCGAATAAATAAATTGAAAATTACCAGGTAAATTCTGTCACCATATTCTGAATAATTCCATAAAAATATCCAAAAATTGTCACCGGAAGATAAATAAATTGTGTGCTTATATATTATTTTAAAACAAATATCTGGAGAAATCACATATGGCTGAACAAATATTCCTCACTGGAAAGGTCATTTTCTTTTTGCTCTGCTTTTTTTTTTTTTTAACTTGTTATATTTATATTTTGGGTTAATTTCACTTTTAGCACCTCTGAAAAAAATAATATTAAAAACAGCAGCACTTTTTGTTCTATTCAATTTCAGCACTTACCGTGGGGCCCAGTAGCATTTAATGTATATCAAAGTACAGGATTACCCTCATCTCCTACCCACGAAATTTTCTCTCTCCCTCGCATGGCCGAAAAAAGTTTTTTTTTTTAAAACCACCATGTACAGTGGTTTAGAGAGAGAAAACTGAAATCTAGAGAGAGAAAACTGAAAACTTATTTCCGCCTAGCCCCCCACCACCCATTTTGAAACCCGAAGCTTCATATAATATAGATAAACTTCCATGTAAAGAGAGAAACTTCCATTTACAGAGAGAAACTTCCATTTACAGAGATAAACTTCCATGTACAGAGAGAAACTTCCATCGAAAGTTTCTTTTTTTTTTAAATTAGAATTTTTTGACCTTTTTAAGTAAAGGTCATAACCATTATGACCACCCGGTCATAACCGTTATGACCATAACCTGGCTTTTTTTTTCGAATTTTACATTTTTTACTATTTTTTATCAATGGTCATAACCATTATGACCGCCTGTCATAACCGTAATGACCAGTTCTTTTAATTTTTATTTTTAAAGCATTAAAATTTTTCGTTTGTTTTATTTTAAAAGAACTTTTTTAACTATTAGTTATTTAGCTATGGTCATATCCATTATGACCACCCGGTCACAACCATTATGACCACGCTTTTGTTTTATATAATTAAAATTGTTTTAAGTCGAACTATTTTCACTATTTTTTAGCGGTGGTCATTTCCATTATGACCACCCGGTCACAACCATTATGACCACCCCTTTTTTAAGTCGAACTATTTTCACTATTTTTTAGCGGTGGTCATTTCCATTATGACCACCCGGTCACAACCATTATGACCGGTTTTTTTTTTTTATTAAAAATTTTTTATTTTTTATGTCGAACTATTTCACTATTTTTTAGCGGTGGTCATTTCCATTATGACCACCAGGTCACAACCATTATGACCGGTTTTTTTTTTATTAAAAATTTAATATTTTTTATGTCGAACTATTTCACTATTTTTTAGCGGTGGTCATTTCCATTATGACCACCCGGTCACAATCATTATGACCGGTTTTTTTCTTTTTTTTAATTTTTTTTAAAATTTTTTTGTCGAACTATTTTTTGGCGGTGGTCATTTCCATTATGACCACCCGGTCACAACCATTATGACCGGTTTTCTTTTTTTTTTTTTTTAATTTTTTTTAAAATTTTTTTGTCGAACTATTTTTTAGCGGTGGTCATTTCCATTATGACCACCCGGTCACAACCATTATGACCGGTTTTTTTTTTTTTTTTTTAATTTTTTTTAAATTTTTTTGTCGAACTATTTTTTGGCGGTGGTCATTTCCATTATGACCACCCGGTCACAACCATTATGACCACCCCTTTTTTTTTTTTTTAATTTTTTTTAAAATTTTTTTGTCGAACTATTTTTTGGCGGTGGTCATTTCCATTATGACCACCCGGTCACAACCATTATGACCGGTTTTCTTTTTTTTTCTTTTTTTTAATTTTTTTTAAAATTTTTTTGTCGAACTATTTTTTGGCGGTGGTCATTTCCATTATGACCACCCGGTCACAACCATTATGACCGGTTTTCTTTTTTTTTCTTTTTTTTAATTTTTTTTAAAATTTTTTTGTCGAACTATTTTTTGGCGGTGGTCATTTCCATTATGACCACCCGGTCACAACCATTATGACCGGTTTTCTTTTTTTTTTTTTTTAATTTTTTTTAAAATTTTTTGTCGAACTATTTTTTGGCGGTGGTCATTTCCATTATGACCACCCGGTCACAACCATTATGACCGGTTTTCTTTTTTTTTTTTTTTAATTTTTTTTAAAATTTTTTTGTCGAACTATTTTTTAGCGGTGGTCATTTCCATTATGACCACCGCGTCACAACCATTATGACCGGTTTTCTTTTTTTTTTTTTTTTTAATTTTTTTAAAATTTTTTTGTCGAACTATTTTTTGGCGGTGGTCATTTCCATTATGACCACCCGGTCACAACCATTATGACCACCCCTTTTTTAAGTCGAACTATTTTCACTATTTTTTAGCGGTGGTCATTTCCATTATGACCACCCGGTCACAACCATTATGACCGGTTTTCTTTTTTTTTATTAAAAATTTTTTATTTTTTATGTCGAACTATTTCACTATTTTTTAGCGGTGGTCATTTCCATTATGACCACCAGGTCACAACCATTATGACCGGTTTTTTTTTATTAAAAATTTAATATTTTTATGTCGAACTATTTCACTATTTTTTAGCGGTGGTCATTTCCATTATGACCACCCGGTCACAATCATTATGACCGGTTTTTTTCTTTTTTTTTAATTTTTTTTAAAATTTTTTTGTCGAACTATTTTTTGGCGGTGGTCATTTCCATTATGACCACCCGGTCACAACCATTATGACCGGTTTTCTTTTTTTTTTTTTTAATTTTTTTTAAATTTTTTTGTCGAACTATTTTTTGGCGGTGGTCATTTCCATTATGACCACCCGGTCACAACCATTATGACCGTTTTTTTTTTTTTAATTTTTTTTAAAATTTTTTTGTCGAACTATTTTTTGGCGGTGGTCATTTCCATTATGACCACCCGGTCACAACCATTATGACCAGTTTTTTTTTTTTTTTTTAATTTTTTTTTTGCCACGTCACCATACAATTTTTGGGTATGTATAAAGTCATATATGCCCTCAGCCAACCCTAAGCTGAAAATTTTCGTCCTAGCCCGCCATCCTCACTCCATTCCCTCCACATCCATAGCGACAGTATATAACCAACTGAACATAGAAAATTTTAATTTTTCGTCTCTAGTTTCGTTGATTTTCTCCCACCCAATCCTCGCGAATCATCCCTGGACCATTACCCATTGATCGAAACTGTCTCCCAGTATTAAAAATCCTTCCACATCTTGTTTCACTCTGTTAATCCGGCCGAATCTGCCAGATCTGCGTCAACGGCGTTTCCGTGGACCAGATCTACGACATAAGCCATCCTACCTTGCTTCTTAACTGTTCCTCATTTTTTAAATTTGTATTTAACCCTTTGACAGGAAAATTGTTTGTTGTTTTACAGTAAATGGAGGACGTTTGTGTTTTCATCAAGTATAATGGTCGATGGACGGCACATTGAGTTACATCGGTGGAGAAATGAAGGGAATATTGGTGCCCGAGACGGCAACATACGGAGGTCTTATTGAGTTGGTCAGACGGGCAATCGGTATGAGGGTCCCAACCAATACTATAGTCATGAGATACGGTGTTCACCCTAGTATGCCTCTTGTCAGGATACAGTGTGATGATGACGTTAAATTCTATATACAATTAAAGAAGAAGGATGTTCATGTGCTTAGTAAATTTCCTATTACCGTCGACGTTTTGGATGATACTGCGGCTGACGTCACGCCACCGGAGGTGGGTGAAAGCAACCACATTGACGGGCAATTCTCCAGAGTGGGTGCACAGAGTGATGAGGCCATGCAAATTGCTGATGAGAGAAATAAAAAAATTTCATCTCCTATTACTCGTTGCCCTCAGCTTCCACCTCATGTTGACGAATTGAATGTTGGGGGTGATGCTCGTAAATCAAACGATAATAGCGTCGACGTCAGCATTGGAGATCATTCTTTTGCCAATGTCAAGGTCCGAGCAGGCATGGAATGTTTATCAATATTCATTCCATTGCTGGCTGAACGATTAGATTTGTATCAATTCAAACCAAGAGAACCTGCTGGAACTAACCCATTACCAATCAACATAATGAAAGACATCCCTCAACAATCCAATGGGTGAGTGCAAGAAAAACACCATTTCTCCCTTGTATACTGAAAACAAAAGTTGAAGTGAAAATTAATAATCTTTGTCATTTGTTCAACAGGGGCGACTGTGGAGTGTTTACCATAAAATTTGCTGAATGCTTAATAGAAGGGAGGGACGTCAATTACTGGGTAATAGGTGGACGGATGAGGCTATTTCGGGAGTGGCTAGCATGTTACTTGTGGATGCATGCCAACCGGAAAATTGAAGGAAATTACAAAAGTGATGACGACGTCGACAAGGAATTCGCCTGAGACATATACTATTTTTTCATTTAACACATTCCCATTAATTGTATTTTTCTCAAATTTTTTGTTAATTTTATATGTCATAGTGTAATAACATATACAATTTCAAGAGTAAGGGTTAAATTAATCCATGCAAACCGCGTTTTATTATTAATAAGAGTGAAATGTATTGCCCCTGTTTCACATTCATGAAAACAGAACGAGTCCAAATGGATTTCATCAAACTGACGTGGCCAAAAAAAAAAAAAAAAAGAAAACTGGTCATAATGGTTGTGACCGGGTGGTCATAATGGAAATGACCACCGCCAAAAAATAGTTCGACAAAAAAATTTTAAAAAAAATTAAAAAAAAAAAAAAAAAGAAAACCGGTCATAATGGTTGTGACGCGGTGGTCATAATGGAAATGACCACCGCTAAAAAATAGTTCGACAAAAAAATTTTAAAAAAAATTAAAAAAAAAAAAAAAGAAAACCGGTCATAATGGTTGTGACCGGGTGGTCATAATGGAAATGACCACCGCCAAAAAATAGTTCGACAAAAAAATTTTAAAAAAATTAAAAAAAAAAAAAAGAAAACCGGTCATAATGGTTGTGACCGGGTGGTCATAATGGAAATGACCACCGCCAAAAAATAGTTCGACAAAAAAATTTAAAAAAAATTAAAAAAAAGAAAAAAAAAGAAAACCGGTCATAATGGTTGTGACCGGGTGGTCATAATGGAAATGACCACCGCCAAAAAATAGTTCGACAAAAAAATTTTAAAAAAAATTAAAAAAAAGAAAAAAAAAGAAAACCGGTCATAATGGTTGTGACCGGGTGGTCATAATGGAAATGACCACCGCCAAAAAATAGTTCGACAAAAAAATTTTAAAAAAAATTAAAAAAAAAAAAAAGGGGTGGTCATAATGGTTGTGACCGGGTGGTCATAATGGAAATGACACCGCCAAAAAATAGTTCGACAAAAAAATTTAAAAAAAATTAAAAAAAAAAAAAAAAAAAACCGGTCATAATGGTTGTGACCGGGTGGTCATAATGGAAATGACCACCGCAAAAAATAGTTCGACAAAAAAATTTTAAAAAAAATTAAAAAAAAAAAAAAAGAAAACCGGTCATAATGGTTGTGACCGGGTGGTCATAATGGAAATGACCACCGCCAAAAAATAGTTCGACAAAAAAATTTTAAAAAAAATTAAAAAAAAAAAAAAAACCGGTCATAATGGTTGTGACCGGGTGGTCATAATGGAAATGACCACCGCCAAAAAATAGTTCGACAAAAAAATTTAAAAAAATTAAAAAAAAAAAAAAAAAAAACCGGTCATAATGGTTGTGACCGGTGGTCATAATGGAAATGACCACCGCCAAAAAATAGTTCGACAAAAAAATTTAAAAAAATTAAAAAAAAAAAAAAAAAAAACCGGTCATAATGGTTGTGACCGGGTGGTCATAATGGAAATGACCACCGCCAAAAAATAGTCGAAAAAAATTTTAAAAAAATTAAAAAAAAAAAAAGGGGTGGTCATAATGGTTGTGACCGGGTGGTCATAATGGAAATGACCACCGCCAAAAAATAGTTCGACAAAAAAATTTAAAAAAAATTAAAAAAAAAAAAAAAAACCGGTCATAATGGTTGTGACCGGGTGGTCATAATGGAAATGACCACCGCTAAAAAATAGTTCGACAAAAAAATTTTAAAAAAAATTAAAAAAAAAAAAAAGAAAACCGGTCATAATGGTTGTGACCGGGTGGTCATAATGGAAATGACCACCGCCAAAAAATAGTTCGACAAAAAAATTTTAAAAAAAATTAAAAAAAAGAAAAAAACCGGTCATAATGATTGTGACCGGGTGGTCATAATGGAAATGACCACCGCTAAAAAATAGTGAAATAGTTCGACATAAAAAATATTAAATTTTTAATAAAAAAAAAACCGGTCATAATGGTTGTGACCTGGTGGTCATAATGGAAATGACCACCGCTAAAAAATAGTGAAATAGTTCGACATAAAAAATAAAAAATTTTTAATAAAAAAAAAAAACCGGTCATAATGGTTGTGACCGGGTGGTCATAATGGAAATGACCACCGCTAAAAAATAGTGAAAATAGTTCGACTTAAAAAAGGGGTGGTCATAATGGTTGTGACCGGGTGGTCATAATGGAAATGACCACCGCTAAAAAATAGTGAAAATAGTTCGACTTAAAACAATTTTAATTATATAAAACAAAAGCGTGGTCATAATGGTTGTGACCGGGTGGTCATAATGGATATGACCATAGCTAAATAACTAATAGTTAAAAAAGTTCTTTTAAAATAAAACAAACGAAAAATTTTAATGCTTTAAAAATAAAAATTAAAAGAACTGGTCATTACGGTTATGACAAGGCGGTCATAATGGTTATGACCATTGATAAAAAATAGTAAAAAATGTAAAATTCGAAAAAAAAAGCCAGGTTATGGTCATAACGGTTATGACCGGGTGGTCATAATGGTTATGACCTTTACTTAAAAAGGTCAAAAAATTCTAATTTAAAAAAAAAAGAAACTTTCGATGGAAGTTTCTCTCTGTACATGGAAGTTTATCTCTGTAAATGGAAGTTTCTCTCTGTAAATGGAAGTTTCTCTCTTTACATGGAAGTTTATCTATATTATATGAAGCTTCGGGTTTCAAAATGGGTGGTGGGGGGCTAGGCGGAAATAAGTTTTCAGTTTTCTCTCTCTAGATTTCAGTTTTCTCTCTCTAAACCACTGTACATGGTGGTTTTAAAAAAAAAAACTTTTTTCGGCCATGCGAGGGAGAGAGAAAATTTCGTGGGTAGGAGATGAGGGTAATCCTGTACTTTGATATACATTAAATGCTACTGGGCCCCACGGTAAGTGCTGAAATTGAATAGAACAAAAAGTGCTGCTGTTTTTAATATTATTTTTTTCAGAGGTGCTAAAAGTGAAATTAACCCTTATTATTTGAAGCAGTATTTTTGAGTGCTGTAAATTTAACATGAATATTCATTGATCAAACTATTAAAAAATTAATTTAATGACTAAAATTACATTTTTAATTGCTAGCAAAGAAGTACAATTCCTACGGTAGAAACTCCATCAATGTTAAAAGGAAAAAGAAAAAAAATCATGCATTATAATTTTTGTGTTTTGAACTGTGATAGTTTTTTTTATTTTTTATTTATTTTTAGGGGAATATCATTCAAACTAATAAATAATAAGGTAATGCGATAGCCCCGTATTATAACGAACACGACCATTAATTGACACTAGTTCCACTAGTGAAATCTGATAACGCTCATAGGGAAAAGCGTAAGTTTGAGATCCGAAAACAAAAAAATATCTTGGCACCTGAATATAGAGCACATATTAAGCTTTGTTTGAATAAACATCTACAATCGATAGAAGCTTCTGATGACAGAGAGCCATGACTTTGTAGCACAAAGGCCACCACCCACTCCACAAAAGCATAAGTCTAGTCCAAACTTCCATTTTATAATATAGGAAATTTTAAACCATTCAAACTAGCAATTTGGTATGATTTGATACTATGACAGTCATCAGTCTCTACAAGGAATATGAAATATGGGTCGTTATAGAAACCATGGTCTAAACACAAGACTTAAAAATATGAATAAATTAAAAAGAACTGGGTTTGTTTTCTATTGAGAATTAAAATGAGTGTTTGGGTTTTACTTTCATTTTCTTTTGATAATATGAGATGAGCAAAGTTGGATCAAATAACGAGTGAGGGAAATTAAAGAAGAATTTTAGTTTTTAACCATGTTTCCTAGTTCTAAGTTTTAAAAATGTAAAATTTTACAATGTGACAGTTTGGACCGTAGTTTCAAAATCTCAAATCAAGTCAAATAAAAAAAAATTGATAGTCAGAATTGAAATCAAATTGAGTAATTGACAATTGTCACGATTCAAAAACTGACAATTTCATTTAGTGTAATCTGAAACATTTATTTTATTGACGATTTTATTGATTTAAGGAACTGATAATTTTAATAGTGATGCATTTTGATGTGATTCGAACGAATTATAAGTTGGTTTCACCCCTTAAGTTGTGCAAAATAATTAGATTTTGGCGTCGAATTCAAGCAATGCCAAAGACATTTCCAATCATGACATCATTGTGTTGCCATAACATGGTTAGTCTTGACAAAATATCTTGACTTCCCACTGTTTTTTGCTTTTTTATTTTTTATTTTTTTTATTTTCCAAAGTTTAAAAAGAAAATCCTTTCCCAAATAAACAAAATGCGGTTGTTACTGTAGATAGTTATTTCTGCAATATAAACATATTAATTTTTTTATTAGTAAATATAAACATATTAATTAGTTTCCTTTCTTTCTTTTTTTTTTTTTTTCCCTCTTTACAACCAAGTGTTTCTTTTTCACCAAGCAAAAGAACAAACTTGTTTACCAAGCAAAGTGATTTTTTTCTTTTAGCTAAAACAAAGACACTCATTAATTATGTCAGAATCCATAATTTAAATAAGATACAAAATCTTTTCTAACGAAACCTTATTTGATAAATCTATTGGATATGGTAGCAATAATAATTTTCCCACCTATTTATGAGATGCATAGTCCCCACCACAGCGCGAAATATAAATAAATAAATAAATAAAACAACTTCTTAAATAAATATATTTAAATTTTTTCCTTAAAAAAATATATTTAAAATTTTTCCCTCTGATAGATTTTTAACCCATTATATTTATTTAATTCGAGTAAAAAAAACTGAAACTATTATAATTGAGACAATAATTCATAATTATCTTTTTAAAGAACAATATTGTAAATTACCATATTCAAAACGGAGCTAAAAATTGTAGCAAAGAAATAAATAGAAAAAATAGCTAAAAAATAAATATTTGTACAGTATTTCAAGTAACAATTCATGATTTTCTGTTTTGGAAAAAAAAAAAAAAAGTAACTCCCAAGATTAATCACCGCTAATTTAAATTTAGAATTGGCCCAAAAGTTCGCAACATGTTAGGACAGTCATTATTTCAACACGTGCTCATGAAAGAGTTTGTTTGTGTGTGTGTGTGTGTATAATAATGTTTTTGACATCTCACATGTCACCATTTCTCTCTCATTTCTCCTTACAGTTTTCCTTTTATCTTCCCTTCTTTCCCATCTATATATATATATAATTTTTTTTTTTTTCATTTGGTTTGGGACAAATCTACAATAACAAGGTTCCACCCATCAACAAGTTGTTTGTAATCTTCCTGAGAAAATTCAGTTTCTGCTTTAAGGTACCCAGTTTTTCCTTTTTACTTTTTTTTTTTTCCATTATTTTTGTGTCTTTTTTTTTTTTTTTGGGTTATTTTTGCAGCAACCAAAGAGAAGTCAAATCTTAATTCTTGTTTGTGTGTTTAGTCAGGTGGGTAGGCTGTAGATCTTAACAAGATTGCTCTTTTTTATTTTTTTAATTAATTATTTTTTTTTTCCACATGCAATGTTAGAGTTTCTGACAATTAGAACCAACATTTTGGCAAATTGTTTTTCATGTCTTTTAATGGCATCTTACTGTATCTGGGTTTTTTCAACTGGTTGTTCTAAAAATGCACAAAATAATCATGATTTTGAGTTCTTCCTTTCATCTCCAGTGTAGAAAAATGAAAAATAAAATAAAATAAAAAGGAGAGAAACCGCAATGTGGATAATATTCTTTGCTTTTATCATCTGGTCATAGTTTGATGGTGAAGATTGTCCCAAGAGCACATTTTTTTTTTTTTTTTTTAAATTTCCAGAATGTGGACTTTAACTTTCATTGAAAATGTTTTTCGTGGGCAGATTTGGAAGGCAGTGGGATTATTTTTGTTTGGCTCAAAATGTCTTCTCCAAGTAAAAGAAGAGAGATGGATGTCATGAAGTTGTAAGATTGATCTCTGTTATTCCCCCGAATCGGCAAATGATAGATCTTCATTGTTGTTGTTTGTGCCGTTTTCGGGTTTTCATATGGTTGAGTTGACTTGTGAAGTAAATTGGTGGCGGCAATGCTAAAGGTCTTATGGGTTTCCTGAGCACCCATTTGAGTGGTGCTAAACGAAATCTGAAAAAATGCCTCAAATCAGTATTGTGATATCTTTTCTGGTTTAATATGTGTCTGCTTTCGGTTGTAGCAAGTATCAACTTCCACCTTATCCAGTTGCGTATGTCTGGCTTGTTGACTATGTGGAGCTTAATTATGGCCCTGATGCAGACTTATTGCTTCTGTATTTTTTTTTTTATATTGAGGGGGTGTCGATTTCGGGATTAGGATTACAGATAAACACGGTGAGTTTGAGAGGTACGAGGCGTGTGATTCTCTTGTAATCTTCTTCATCGTCATAGGAAATTTTGCAATGGCTGGAAGTGGACGTAGCTCTCACATTGGGAGACTAACACCATAAATTTTTGTGGGGTTGTTTGCCTTTTGCCCTTTTCTTTTATATTATCATTAGGATTCCAATGCTTAATCCATAACGTTGCTAATCATTTTATGCTTTTACCAAGGTTATGCTTATGGTTATGGTAATGGTCGTTTTGTTAATGGCATTATGTTACTGTTATCAGGATGATGAGTGATTACAGTGTGGAGACAATAAATGATGGCCTTAACGAGTTCAATGTGGAATTCAACGGTCCAAAAGACAGTAATGTTTTCTTATTTCCACTCTTCTAATTCCTAATTATCTTTGCTTTCCCAGCAAAATTTATATGCGTGTGTTGATGTGCATGAGCATTGACTGATGAAAGATTTTAAAAATTACCAACTGTTTGTGCGAAGCTGATATGGATTTAGTTTGTTGGAATATCTTTGCCTGGTCATTTAAATATATGAAAATCTTTTCTTTTGGTTGTATTTTATAGCTAGAATATTTTGAGTTTAGAGAGCTGAAACAGTTCAATAATTCTCTCTTTCTCACGTTTTCAATACTTCTTGATTCTTTCTTTCACAGAGTAATGCTCTTGCAGCCACATTTTCTTTTGAAAAATCATATAAAGTTGGTACTTTCATTTGTTACCATTCTTGTCTTAATAGGATTATGGTGGTTGCAGGCCTTTATGAAGGTGGGTTTTGGAAAATACGTGTTGAGCTTCCTGATGCTTATCCGTACAAGTCTCCATCTATTGGATTTGTGAACAAGATTTTCCACCCGAATGTCGATGAATTGTAAGAATATTTCTGCTCTAAGATCTTTTGATTGCTAAAAGGTTCCATCTCTGTTGCTCGCATATGGATGGATTGCTAAATTTCAGAGTACCGACACTATACCAAATTAGCATGTCACAATTTCGATTCTCGATATAATTGCTTGACTGTCTTTTCTAGTAACAAATTGCAAGTTGGTCAGAGATTTTCTTAAAATCTTTTGTCAATTGAACTTATTGGTTCCTCCAAATAACTGCAGGTCTGGTGCTGTCTGCTTGGATGTCATTAATCAATCATGGAGTCCAATGTTTGGTAATTATCGCCCCTTTCATAGTGAAAGAACCGAGTGCCATTATATTCTTCTATGCTTCTCCCTTTCACAAATTGTTCAAAAATTCTGTCTATTATTTTACTTTCTACCCTTTCTCCTTTTGGATTCACTTTGGTTTTTTGCCACCACAGATCTTCTAAATGTTTTCGAAGTATTCCTACCACAACTTTTGCTTTATCCAAATCCTTCAGACCCGCTCAACGGTGATGCTGCATCGTTGATGATGAAAGACCGCAAGCTATATGATCAGAAAGTAAAAGGTGAAAAAATTTCTATACTATTAGCCCATCTTTCATTTGTGTATGCTTGGTAAGTGGAAAGAAAATATAACATTACCAAAGTGTTGAAACTGGCCTACAAGACTTTCTACTATTTGGGTATAGTAACAGAATCAAAGATAACTTAAAAAAAAAAAAGAGAGAAAGAAATAAAGAAAGAAAGAAAGAAAAAAAAAAAAAAAAAAAAAGAACATGCTAATCAACTATTGACTTGTGAACTCAGAGTACTGCGAACGGTATGCGAAAAAGGAGCATGTTACGAACTTGACACCGGAAGAGGAGAGTGATGATGAAGAACACCCTAGTGATGAAGAAAGTGATCGAAGTGATGATGAGGATGAGGGTGATATTGCTGGCCATGCAGACCTGTAATGGTAGTTGTGGGGCTAGTTATAATCTTTGCATTTAAGCCCTTCTTTACAGCAGAAGCAGCACAACACATACGCCCCATTAGATGCCCACCATTTAATTGCGAAAAAAAATCCTATTTGTAGAATAAATTTAATTTATTTGTAAAAATCAGGAACTATGTAAGAAAGTTGTATCTTTCGGATCTCACAAGAGATAGTGGGGAAAAAAGAAAACATAAAGGAATGGAAAGGAACCATTGAATGTTTTTCTATTACTCTTTTTCATGTTATATTACATTTGTTATTCTTTTGTTAGCCCTGTTTCAAATTTTTCGTTTCGGACCAACTGTTTTCAAAGAGCCAAAATGCTATTATTTTACACATATGAATTATTTATTTCTCTGAATTTTAAGTTCATTTTTATTTTATCTTTCGAATTTTAAAACTCTTATTGTGTTACTTGAATTTTGAATTTAATTTTATTTTACCTTTTTTATCAGAATTTCAATCAAAAAATATTTCAAAAAAAAAAGGGAAGAAGCCTAAGTCCACTTTATTAGAATTTTTGTTAAAAACAAATGAATGGTCTTTTTTTTTGGCCATTTTTTAAATTGGAATTTTGATTTTAAAAAAAGGATAAAGTAATGTTAAATTCGAAATTCAAATAGTAAAATGAGAGTTTTTAAAGTTCAAAAAACAAAGTGGGAGTGACCCTAAAATTCAATGGTATAAATGAAAATATTCCTAAACTTCTAATAAGTTGTAATAAAAACAATTTTAATTGAAAAATTCTTCGTGGTTTTGAAGAGACTTTCATGGGGACATTTTGGGACGTTAAAGAGGCGGGTTAACTCTAGAACAAAGTAAAGAGGTCCCCACGAAAGGAAAAGGAAAGAGCCACCAATGTAAAATTTAACAAATGCCATGATTAATCAAGACATTAGGGGGTAAAATCTCTATTCAAGCACAGGTTTTACAATCACCTTTAAGTTAATTGCATCTTTGAAGTAGAGTTTAGGGGTAAAATGAATAGCTAGATTTGCCTTTTGATCCTTGAAAAGGCAAGCGGGCGATTCGACAGAAGAAATGCCCGGGGTAGCACCAGTGCTAAACACTAAAATTGAAACTGATTGAAAGTGATCTTTATTTGTAGATCTATGTTACGAGATTCACTTTTTATTTGTATGTGGTACTGAATTTCACCGGTACTACTTTACAAGTCAATATATCTATACGAGAGTTTTTAGCTGCATAATGAAAATTCAGATGCCCCGTATAGAATTAAACATAGTATGGAAACTAGTGATATAAATGTTAAACTACTTATTATAATAAATGTTTTAGTAGCAATATATCATATTCCACCTCCTTTCAATAGAAATCCAATGAAAAATTATCTGTAAAAACACAGGCTAGATCATATAATAAGAAAGTTCCATTTGTAAATGTGACCCTTGGCCGAATAAAATCCTAAGAGAATCCAGTCGGTCCTGATAGTTTCTGTCTAGCAACTTCTATTTACGTTATTAAGTCTTAAATTTTTCTGAATAAATTAATTAAAATTTCTATCTCTTTCAGAAACTGTGAAAGAAAAAGATCAATATGAAATATTAAAAAAGTAAACGACTAGACCGTTTCAAATTGCCGGCTCCAAAATAATTCTTTTTTTTTGTTTTTTTTTTTTGGTTTTTTTTCACAAATCAAACAAATGAATATTACAAACCGGTCTTTGTTAGTGATCGGCCAAATTCGGCACTTTTCGTCACTGGTATGAACAACAACTGCTGATAAATAGAAAAGACCAAACCAGAAAAAGAGGAGTTTCTTTCACTGAATCTCAACTTTTCCCAACACAAAATGGAGACAGTTCCCATCTGGGCACTCTCCATTTTGATCATTCTGATGATCTTTCCGCGATCAAACGCGGTGGAGGACGACACGAAGAAGGCGCTGATCGAGTTCATGGACAAGCTTTCGCATGGAAGTGCAGAGAGACCGAGCGGTTGGAAGACGACTTCAGACCCTTGCAGAGACAAATGGTTTGGTGTTTTATGCGACGACGGGCAAAACCGAGTGAAGAAAATAATCCTCAAAGATCTGAATCTAACCGGAACTTTTGATGCAATGTCTTTTTGCACGGTGAGGTCTATTTCAGTTCTGAGTCTGCAATACAACAGGATCATTGGACAGATTCCAGATGAGATTGAGAACTGTAAGTCTTTGACTCATTTGTACTTGGACGGGAATCAATTCTACGGAAAACTTCCCGAGTCACTTTCCACGTTAAGCAACTTGAAGAAATTGTACATAGGAGATAACAACTTCTCTGGAGAGCTTCCAAATCTTCCTCGCATTTCGGGCTTGATAGCTTTTTCAGCTGAGAACAACCAGCTAAGTGGTCTATTACCGCCTTTTGATTTCCCGAACTTCGATTATTTCAACGTCTCCAACAACAACTTTAGCGGTCCAGTTCCTGATGTGCAAGGCAAATTCAAAGCAGAGAGCTTTATGGGAAATCCTTACTTGTGTGGCAAGCCACTGCCAAATGCCTGCCCACCGATAACTACTGAACCGAATGCGAGAAAGTCCTCAGCAAAGCAGATTCTAATCTACTCGGGTTATGTAATTCTTGGCTTGGTTGTCTTGCTCTTTGTCCTGTACAAATTCCTCTTCAGAAAGAAGCCAAGAGAGGAAAAGAAAGAAGAGGTTAAGAAGCCGACCGTGGCAATAGATAAAAGCAGTAGCACGCCGAGTACTATCACTTCCGGGGAATCCAAGAACTGCCGGTCGGAGTATTCTTTGACGTCAATTGAAAGTCGGAGAATTCCTTCTCTTATAGTGTTGATGAGCTCTATAGCAAGTGGTTTGACATTCGAGGAGTTGCTCAAGGCTCCGGCGGAGTTACTCGGGAGAGGAAAGCATGGAAGCCTCTACAAGGTCATGCTTGACAATGGGGTGGTCTTGGCCGTGAAGAGGATCAAGGATTGGGGGATTTCGTGCGAAGATTTCGACAAGCGGATGAGGAGGTTGGACCAGGTGAAGCATCAGAACGTGTTGCCACCGGTGGCGTTTTATTGCTCGAGACAAGAAAAGCTCTTGGTTTATGAGTATCAGCAAAATGGAAGCCTCTTCAAACTTCTCCATGGTGAGTTGGTAACTTCACTTCTCAAACATTAGTGCATGTCAATATATATGATCGTTTTCTTTTGCAAAAGAAGGTAAAATCAGAGTTTTTTTTATTACAGTAGAATGTTAAAGAAGATTGACTAGGTTAGAGGTATCTCCTTATATTATAAACTGCATTTCTAGCTAGGTATTTCTTCTATATATAAGTTTACGTATACTTCTCGCGTTTCATCTTTCTTTGATTATATTCCTCGCGGTGGTAAAGAATTGTTAGGTAATCCTACATCAGTTGTGAAAAAGGATTGGTGGTTGGTTAATTTATAAATATGAGTAAAAACCTATCTTTTGAGCTAGCTTTTGGATTTAGAAGGTCTAATAATATTGTCACCCAACGCTAATATCAAGAGTCATATTAGTTAACATGTCTCCACCTAATTCGGGATAAAAACAATTCATGTTTATCTAATTTAGAGCTTGATGTGTGATAGAGAAGTTATTGAGGTAATTATACGTCAGTTGTGAAAAGGGAGCTATAGTGAAACAATCTTGAGCTAGATTTTGGCGTTAAGAATGCTTATGTTTTGGGGTAAACAGTCTGTCATTTAATTAAAAGATGAAAAACCTTCTGGTCTTCAAAAACCAGTGGTTCACACTTGTTATAAGAAACAAAATGATTGAAGACCAACAAAAACAAGTATCACGGATGTGCAAAAAAAATTTCCTTCTAAAATATTTGAAATGAGAAGAAACGGTAATAAAAATAGTGTATTGGATGAAAATTTTAAAAAGATTACAAAATTATTTTAAAAGGGTACTGTACAAAATAAATTTGAAAATGAGATTTTTTTTTTTTCCAAATAAGATGAATGATGGAAAAAGTTGAAAAAAAAGGACATTTTTTAGCTATTTTTTCTCCTTTTTGAAAATAGACATGCGAAACAAATATGGGGTAAACTTCTTTATTCCGAATTCCACTTGAAATATACCTTCTAAACCTCAAAAAAAAAAAAAAAAAAAAATCTCTTTTTCTTTCTAAAAGAACAAGATCAAGAACTCAGTCCAGAGGCTATTGAGCTACAAAACCAAAAGCTTAAAATCATGTTTGTGGTATAAATATCATTTAATAAAATTGTTTCTGATTTTGTGTCTATTTCTCATTTATTTTTCAATTCTTTACTTATTTTGTGCACTTTACATCTCTTGCTGTTTATCTTTTCTTTTATCTCCAGTTAACCGGTTCCTTTATTTATTTTCTAGGTTTAGTTATCTGTCATATTTTTTGTTTTTCTAGCTCCAGTTATCTGGCCGGTCCCTTATTTACTTTTCGGTTCCATTACTATATTATTTCTTTTCTTTATCAGTGTTTATTATGCTTATCTTTATCTTCACAATATAACTGCTCAGAATTAGGACGTCGAATTCTCAACAAATATAATGCATATCCCATGGTTGAAACGGCATCAACTTTTGCACTTGTTTTGTTTCCACAATACCAAACCCGAACACGAACATACCAGTAATCTTTGTTCTGTTGATGAAAGGATCGCAAAGCGGGCAAGCATTCGAGTGGGGAAGCCGACTAAGCGTAGCGGCGGGCATTGCCGAGGCAATGGCGGTCATGCACGAGGACGGCATTGCTCACGGAAACCTAAAGTCCATGAACATCCTCTTCAACAAGACCATGGACCCTTGCATTAGTGAGTATGGCCTAATGGTGGAGGACAACAACCAAGACCAGTCGTTTCTCTCTCCACTCAACAACAGCAGCATAAAACAAGATGACTTGGAAGTGGTCCCACCGCAGCACATGAGCAGTGCCTTCAAGATTGACATCTATGCCTTTGGGGTGGTTCTTTTGGAGCTTCTGACTGGGAAGCTGGTCCGGACAAATGGGTTCGATCTGCCTAACTGGGTCCAGTCAGTGGTCAGAGAGGAATGGACCGTGGAGGTCTTTGACGAGGCCTTGATCTCAGAAGGTGCTAGTGAAGAGAGGATGGTGAACATGTTGCAAGTTGCATTGAAGTGTATAAATCCATTTCCAAGTGACAGGCCTACTATGAGCCAGGTTTTTCATATGATTAATGTCATAAAAGAGGAGGAGGAGAAATCCATTTCCTTTGCACTCTGAGAGTTGAGAAGAATCCCAAAATACATAAAATAAAATAAAATATAATATAATCAATCTTTTTTTTTTCTTTTTTCAAAAATCCATCTATTTTTGTTGTTTATGTTTGAAGGGCAATAATTACAATTCTTTTCTTTTGTATGTATGGTTTCACGTAGTTTTGTACGTGCTCTACTTTTGACTTACAATCCTAGGTGATGTGGAATAATTGGAAGAGTTGGAGATTTTTGCTTTAGTGATCTATTTTATTTTGCTTGTTATTCGTTAATCCTATAAATAAGGCATGATCGAACCCGCAACCTCTTCTCCTAAAATCTCATCCCGTCCAAATCTTTGTGTCATTAGATCAAACAGTCTCGGGCTATTTTGTATCTATTTTGTTTTTATAACTTGGATGGTAAAATTTAAACTCTGGACCTTAGTGTTAGAAGTAGACATCCACTAGATTAAAACCTGCAAGTGGTCGTATTCCTAATCTTGGTAAATACCGTATTTTGAATTATTATTGTTCTTCTCCTTCCAATTTCCTAATTAAGAAATTTAGTCAACAACACAATGGAAAGATTAATTAGTTCCAATTCCTATACTTTCCTTCTTAATTTCCCTTCAACCTAATTCCAATTATGTTCAATTACGGATTAGTAATTGCTAGTTTCATCAATTTACAAGTTTAGGCTTGTTTGTCTTTAATGGAGGAAAGGGACTTCAAATCAACTCATTCACAGTTGATGGAAAGAGCAAAGATACCTTAGCCGATGTGACAAAATGCACTAGAAGAAAAGAATATAATATCAAATCCTACTTTCTCTTGCTCTTTTGTCTGGACAGCTCAGGTGGGTTATTTCGCATGAGTAATATAATAGGATACACAAGCAAATGATCTTTACGAAAAAAAAAAAAAAAGAGAGAAGGGGGAGAGAGAGATGGAAAAAGAAAATTTTTAACAAATATATGAAGTTTTGTAAAATTATAAAAATTGATTGTCCAAGATTAATATGTATTTTCATTGAATCCCTAATTAACTTTGATGAATCAATGATCACTAACATGTATTTTATTTATTTATTTTATTAATATAATTTAGAAGGCAAGTATAGTAAGATTAAGGAAATTAATATCCTAGTTTCACGTAGTTTTTACTAGATTGATATGTCATGTTCCAAAATTGCATTATAATATCCTGTAGGATTTTTTTTTTTTTGAATTATGAGTGAGACATTCGAATTCTACATCTTATGATGAAAATGTAAAATTACCACCAGTCAAGTTATTTTAGTCCTTTTAAGGGTTTTTTTACAAGAAATTTGATTTCTACTTTTTAGTCTAAAAACATATTAAAAGAATAAAAACATAATATGAAAAAAAAAAAAAGCTTAAATTTTTTTTTCATGCCTTCCTCTTTCTTTATTTTTTAAAATTCTGCTTACGTTGTTTCATCTTTAATTGTTTTTCTTTTTTAGACTGAAAAGACTAAAAAAAAAAAAACATTTTCTATCCTAAAATACAGCTTTAAAGTACTTGAATTAGATCAAGAGACACTTGAGTTTGGTGTCCAAGTATTGGACAAATTTAACTTCCAAAGTATTTTAATCACCAAATCAACCATAAAATTATCAATTGCCATGACCACTTTGTTACAGATTGGACTTTCCCTTGATCATGGGTAACCATTGATTTTCTTAAATAAATTTTATCCCATACTTAACTAACACTTACAATAATATGAGAAGTTTTTTTATGAAAAGAGAGAGACAGAAAGATTGGTGGTGTCTTTACGTCTCCATTTAGTGAACCTCATGACACTATATGGTAATATGGATTATGATCATTGATTGGACGGTTAAAGATTTTATTTTTGAGTCTTCAACAACTATCAAATCTAGATTTATAGAGACTATTAGCACTGAATCGTTGCCTAAAAGAATATTTTTTACGTGTGGTATTTCTCAAATAAAAATGAAGACTTTAAATATACATTCTCTTTAATTATCATGTCCCCGTCACGATATAGTTGCTTCAAAAGAAAATAAAATAAACAGTTAAAAATAGGTTGTTTTTGAAAAACATTTTCAGTAAATAATATATTTTAAAATATTTTAGATAAATAACATATTTATAAATAATTATTTATGAAATATTTATAAAGTAATTTATGTTGTTATCTCAAATAATTTTTATAATATTATTTGAAATAAATATTTTCAGAAAAAATGGTATTACCAATGTCTTCCATAATTAAAAGCAAAAATCTATCTCTTTCTATGAAATTGAAGACGGAAAATTCAAAAGCTACATGCTACACATTTTAATAAATTAGATATAAAATTATTATTATATTATATTTAATTATCGTTAAAATTACATCTGTAATCCTACAAAGCTCTCTTTAAGAAACACAAAATAATCTAGAAGTATAGCCCTGTCATGATCAAATATAATGATGACCGGATTCCAATGGGCAGAATCATGAACATGAGAATAGTAAACTAAACCATGCGTCAAAGGAAAAAAGCAAATGGATGGGGAGTGGTGTGGTGACCCCCACCCATGCGCTTTTTGTCCAACCTTGTGATTTCCCTTTTGCTTAAAAAAAAAAAAAAAAAAAAAAAACCTCAATTATTGATCAAAATGGATGGTGATTGTGTCCTCATTTTCTTATATCAGATCCAAAACTCATTGTTTGTGCAGATGGTTGAGCTGAGCTGAGCTGAGCAGGCTTCAGACCCCATTACACACAAAGGTCAAACCTTCGCATGCAAACATGATTGTCAACCAAAATTGTCACTCATTCCCACTTACGCTCATTATTTGTAACAGGGTGTACCACCTTGGAATATGTGAATTCATTTAATTCAATCAATCAATAGATCAATGAACTGGAGCGAGATACAATAGATTATATGATTTTCTCAATCCGAAGGTTGCGGATTGAGCTCTAATTTTCCTAATCTGACCCATGAACGCCGCTGATTTGTAGTGCAAAGGGTCTTGTTTTTGTTTAGGCCAATTAACTCTTGATTGTTAGGAATTAAAAGCCCCTAATTCCAACACGAGAGCAATAACAAATGAGAAGGAGAATAAAAGCTACGTTCAGTTGCAATGTCAAAACTACATTCACTTACTATAATCGTCAGATATCACTATAATAATAATAATAATATAATCCCTCAGTAGAGAAAAAACGGTTTCCTAAAAGTCCTGTATATAACACGAGAATTACGATGTATCGATGCACATGTAAAATACCTAAAATGCTCCCAATCTCCATACTAACTTTGTCCACATATCTTCTTAATGAAAATCAAATTGCCTTTACTTAAAATATATATATATATATATAATTCCTTTCTTTTTTTTTTTTTTCTCATTAGTATGCCAGGAATAGTGGAAAATTACCCTGATTAGAAGGGTAAATGAACAGAATAAAAATGATTAAAAGGGTAATCATATATATATATTTTTTTTGATAAATCGTAATGTTGACGAGTAAAAAAGTGTGAAGTACCACAATGTAATTGTGGCAGTGGTGGACCTCACAATAATTCTTACACTATTTTTCCTTTGAGGATTTTTCTTTTCCATCTTTGTGCAGCTTTTTCAGTGTTTGTTTGTAGGCATAAAAATCATCATAAGAAAGAAAAAGAAAGAAACAAAAATATATTAAAAAAAGAGAGAGAGAGAGAAAAAAAAAAAAAGTGTAAAAAAAGAGCTGTCCTTGGAACTGAGATGAAAGACCCAGCAGCTTTTCTACAAATTTGTGCGTGTCTGGTGGACAACAACTGAGATCTCTGAACTGGTCCTGTTTCGACAAATATCTTTGTAAAAA